>LD349806.1:17358-28585 GCA_001465055.1 Ptychodera flava | reverse complement strand
TTTCAATCCCAGGTTCTCGCATTAGTGGAGTTCTCCTCCCAGTCAAACACATGGCCAGTATGATGTTTGATTTCTATAACATTAATTACACAAACTGATCTCAACCTGTTGTCATATTTTGCTCATTCTGTAAACAGAGTTTATGCAAGCTTTTGATTGACGGTCGGTTCAAATAGCCAACGGTCATTGATTCCCCACTACAAACGCTCGAATTTCCTAAAAAAATTGTCTTTCAGTGGCGTTAGACTTTGAATATAACCACAGAATTTGATCGGTATCAACTTCACGCTGACCGCTTGGCAGTCTGTCTGTGTTTTTGCGGCCGAGGAAAACTAAAAAGAGGCATTTTCTGGAGCATGTGCCCGCATGTTGCCTGTTTAGTGTCCACTTACACAATGCACGCCGTCATACCTTGGCGTCCTTTTAAAGGGAGGCTCCGTCTTTAACTTTTCAATACTAAATATCCTTACTAGGTGTAAAACTATTCCTACGGCGAGGTCAAGTACTGACATAAACTGGTCCAAGAATTCAAATAATTTTTACGTCACCGAGGTGTGCACAACATGCTAAACGTGGATAGCCTTTCCAGTTATGAAAATGATATTGAGGTTTAAGCTTACATGTGCTCAGTCAAAAAAATTACAACTTAAGTGAGTAAACCTATATCTAATATGAATCTGATTTTCACTGATTTCAGCGATCTCATTCTACACAAACTGTTTTATGTTAAATTTTTGTCGTGAGATATTCTAGTTGTCCGTTAAACAGAAACTTCCCCTATAAAAGCCGGATTATTGTAAATCTATACAAATATAAGAAAGCCACGCTACTGATCGGACGTGCCGTGTTTGTCCAAGAATCCCATAATTTTGCCATGTTTCAGGCGTTCATTGTCAATTAATCTTGCATATGATGTCTGCGAATAGTTGATGACTACACTTGAGGCGAAAATAAACCGAAAGAGTGTTCCGTTTTTTGTCGGAGAATGCATATGTTTCAAAATGTGTTCCCATTACGACCATTTGACCCCTCTTTGCATATGTCACGAAAGTGCCGATCATGATTATTTAAATTTATTATACGGTCAAAGCGATGCAAAAACTCCCTCCCAGTGTATACATAGCCGCGCCATCAGTAATCCCCATGGAGCACCCACGGTACTGTAACTTCCCGTTTGTTTTACGAATCTGATTTTGACTGATTTCAGCGATACTAATTCTGCGCAAACTGTTTATGTTAAATTTGTGCCGTGGGATCGTCTGGTTTTCCTCTAATGATTAGTGATTGTTGTTTTACGATCACGTGACTGAAGATCAGCCTGTTTTAGATACCTGGGCTTTAAAGGAAGATCGCCTCTACATCTGCCACGAAATTAGATGAAAATCTTCAAAGTCACTTATTGTTGACAGAGGGGTAGCGCGGCTTGGTGTACTTTGGAAATCGTGAATCACCTTCGGTATTTCATGTATAAACCTGAGAGATTCTGTTAACATTTAAAGGCACTTTTGACGATGCCTGGGATCGCCTTTGTTCTGGTATGTAAAAGGATTATGGAGGTGTGATAGCCTTTTGTTTTTCATTAAAATTGTAATCTTAGACTACACAGACCTGTAATTAATATTTGATAACGAGAAAGTCTTATCTATGATAATGTATAGTCTCTAATTTTATGGAGGCTTTCAATCACAGAATGCACAGCATTTTTATAGTAGTCGAATATAATGGCGAACTAATGAACACTGTTACAGACAGATTTAACACCAAAAAAATCGTTATTTTAAAAAAAGTATTAATGTTTGAACATTCTCTTGATCATCAAGAAATTTTCTTACATTACCATGATTCGACGGTGAGGACAGAATGAAGAATTACAGGAATCTTAATTTGGGAAGGGTAACGATGGAATATTTGGTATGGAATGTACGACTGACAGATAATGCAACGGTGACACAGTGTCATGAATTCAAAGCTAAAAGCGACGTAAGAGCAGGACTACATTGACGGTATTTCGCGTCAGTATCTCTACTAATTTTTTGCCATTATATCGCTACAAGCAGATTGTTTTATGAGTTTAAATGATAATCTAAAACACTGTGAAGGTAGTCCGATGTCCTATTTAATTTCATGACGATCGCCAAGCAAAATCAACCAACGTATTCGTGAGAAATCGACTCTTTTTAACCGTGTTCGCAGAATATCGCAGAGAATCGCACGTGAAGTTTCACAATGTCATTTTGCCGTAGTTGAAATAAGAGTTGTAAGCTGGCTTTTATTTAACACAGTCTCATATTTGTCGCATACAGCATTTACGCTCATTAGCTGTGATGACGATGGGTGTAGCAATAACGGAGTCTGTCACCAAAAAGATGATATCAAAGTCTGTGAATGCAACGATGGTTTGACTGGTCAAAACTGTTCTCAAGAAGTGACTGTGTGCAATAGTATGCCGTATATGAATGGTAGATTTTGTAAAGCATCGATTTCAGAAAACGTCACATACTATACTGTGTGTGTCCGGAGGAGTTTACTGCCAGATACTTTCAAGGTCTGCACGATTCTCTTTTGCATAGATTCAGAGTAGGGAAGATCATGGTAAAAAGACACATCTATTTCGAATGGCTCTTCGATGAGTCCGCACAATCAAGCTTTGTTGCGAAATAGTTTCATCATATACTATTAGCGCTCAGCAATGGGTGAACTGGGGCTTGACAAAATGATCCATATAGGACTTGAACTCACGTCCCCCGAATTCAGTTCAAGTCCTACATGGATCATTTTCCAAGCTCCAAACAGTTTGCAGTGTAGAGACACAGATGTAGTTGATGTGTGATTTTTCTCATTACTTTCGACTATAAATTTCCACGCTACACACATTGGGGAACCTGTCATATTACAAAACACATTTGTAGTTACATATTTACGGTTCCTTTAAACAATTCCTTCGAGAGAATAACCAGTGTAAATCTGAGGTCTCTTTCGGGGAAGAAAAAAAGGCCAACAGGACGACTCACGTTAAACCAACTTGAACTGATCCGTTAGCTCAGTTGGTATTTGACGTGTGAATCTTACGTATACCAGCGGATTTATAACATAATTATTTTTGTATGTAAATATGATATATATATATATATATATATATATATATATATATATATATATATATATATATATATATATATATATATATACAACCCATATATATATATATATATATATATATATATATATATATATATATATATATATATATATATATATTGCGTTTTCCTTCTGTTATATCTCTAAAATAAGCAAATAAGCAGGAATGTGTAAAATTGATTATTATACACACCGTCCCTCCACCCACGGACGGTGTTTTACATTTAGCCCGTTTCAAACTTGTTGTCCACAAGTGTTGTCTACATTCATTGCGTAGATATGTACGTAAACAGGAAAGAGGGCCCTTCCACTACAACCCATAAGTTGAATGGTTACAATGAGAAGCATTGCATGTTGTATTTATGTCTCCGGCTGATAATTGACTTTTGCGACTGTAAGTTGCAAGTTAAGGGTAAAATATGTTCTACTTGTAGGTCCTAGTTTTGCTCAAAACTCTCACTTCCCCCATAAATTTGCGATTTGCCGTCATAAGGTTAAGAGAGTGCAACTTTCACTGATAACTTAACGTATGCTTTCGAGAAGGAAGTTTAAAGGACGGTATTGTATATTATTTCGTGAAAATGGCGAACGTTTTGTTGAGAACTGGTCTTCTATTATCCCTTTGGCCAATTCTTCTTGGATCAAATGAACATAAAGGTAGGTCACACCGCAATAGAGATTAATAGAGTGTGTTATTGTCATCAAAGGCGTAAGCTGTAGCTACCCAGAGTGCAGTTCAACATGCCTGTAGCTCTTGATCGCAACAGACTAACTTGCGTTGTGTCTTAAGCGTCCACTGTATGTGTTTATATTAAACTTGATATCGTATCTCCTTAAATGTTAAGACTTGTTGTCAAAGAAGCTGTCAGAAATAAACGTTGAAAGTCGAAAACAAAGTTCACAGTATGTCCGTCGTGAAATTGGAACGATCTTTCGTACGTGTCAGGTCAGCAGACAGCACATGGCTGACTTGAAGAGATAAAAATGCTTCTGATCATAAAAACTTGCAACGAACTTGCAAATGAAAAGATATCCACACTGTTTTGTAAGAATTTGTCAATTTGGATGATTTGTAGACTTTTTACTCCTTCTTGCTAAAAATTGTAACATTGAAGTGCTGTTGGGCTACAGTAAGCTTAACAGCATATAAAATAGAAGGGACTGAAAGCTCCGTTCTTATTTTCATGTGACATGCCTTTGAAATGATATCACACATAATAGTTTCAATGTATTCAAAGTGTGAGATAAACAATATTTGACTCCTTTGACCTCTTATCTCTGACCTGAAATTATCTGTGTCTGTAGCCGAAAATGTATGTTATTATCAAATATATTGCTATGTATATAATCCCGAAAGAAGATAGAAAACTGTAAAGAGGCGATAAATGTCGTTGTGAAAATCGTTTTGGGAATCATATTTTGATGCAATAATTGAAAAAGCTATGTTTAAATAAAAAAAGCCACGAAACTGAAATTTTAATGTCGAAATCTTGTAAATCTTTCTATTATACTGCAGTGGCGTTAGCAAGCTCTCGAGAAATTATGGTCGGTTAGACCACTTATACAGGCACAAATATATGATTTTTAAGGCTCTCTACGTCTTCGAGTGTCCGTTAAGTATGATTTTGAACTGACAAGTCGTAAATACATATTCATTGGTATTTTGAACGAGTATTCTAATGGGGTGGTGAGAAACGATACATTAGGGGACGTCAATAATGAAAACTGTCGCACTGTCAACGTAATTCCTTCGATTTACTTGAAACCCTCTCCTTCCACCTCAAAGCAAAATTTCTTATGCAAAATGCAAATATCAATGACATCGGCATAATGCCTGTACTTACATGCTACACTCAGATCCCGTATACTGTGTAAGTCCACACAAGAAAATACAAAATTGTTTATAAATCAAGCACAAAACACAGTGAATTCACTTAAAAGGTTGGCAGAAAATTGTTATTATTTGTCTTCCGTAGACTTGACATATTTCAACTGTTACAGAAAAAATGCGTGCCGGTTCTCACTTCACAATTTATGTACTTTCGGTCACTCGTAACTCTCGTTGTTCCTATGTGTACTGTATCTTTAAATTGTAGCTTTCCATATTTTGTGGTCTTTCTGTTTTTCCGAGGTAGTATATTGTATCGATTTTAAAGCAAAGATAAAATCACGACAAAGTATTTTATTTGTAACCCATTTATTATGCAACTAATTTTTAGTCACTCCCTGACCCTGTGGTTCTGTACTTCTCCAAATATAGCCTTGTGGCATGAGTGTAGAAAACAGTATACAAAGTTTTATCACATGCACAAGCTAAGTTTGTCGTCTCCGAACAAAAAATACGGGATTTATTCTCTGGTCGTTCTACGTCACGACAACCCGCGTCTGTGTCATCAATTTTGGTGCATCGGACCTTTTTTTTGTCGATCTTCGGTGTGCTCGTAAATATGTAAACAAACAACATGGCGGCCGATGTTTCTCCCACGATCAAAAGTCATGTAATGAAATCGATATTTTCACAGATTACGACATTACTAATCCGAACAATGTAAACACAAGAGTGTACCGCCTATATATTCCGAAGGAATCACGTGAATAATTTGCGGAAACAACGAACTCGAAGCTGGTCGCGTATACCGTGGGTTCCGTACGTATTGCAAACAGGGTCAGGCGCGACGTTTACAGTGTTCGCGCCGTCGAGATTCAGTCGATATTTGTTCCCGAAAAATAGCGTATCTTCGTCTGTGATAAATTTCTAGGACTATGCTATCTTTGAAATAGAGTATAACTTTGCGGAAGGTAGCCTACGTGTATAGACCGAGAGCTGTCATTTGCTCCACACACGAACGAACGTGAGCGCTAACGCACACGACGGACGACTGGAAATGATTGACAACTTGTGCACGGCGTATTGATATTTATTCCTAAAATAGTTCAAAAGTTTAAACGCGGTATCGTCATGGAAAACTCATTTTATTTTGCAAAAAATAACGAATTCTTGGCTTGTGCATATGATGAGTATATTATTCCCCAATATTTTTCTTCGTTCAGCTCGGAAAATACTCGTGACGTAATGACCGTGTCACCACTCGTCTTCGACTCGTGGTGACACGGTCATTACGTCACTCGTATTTTCCTTCGCTGAACGAAGAAAAATATTAGGGAATAATATCTAATTATTTCCCTTTGACATATGTAAAGGGATATGGATATATATATATATATATATATATATATATATATATATATATATATATATATATATATATATATATATATCCCTGCATTTAAACTGAACCACTTCTAATCATTTTGCTCTGTTTGTGGGAGATAAATAATAACCAAGACGAATGAAGAGCTGGCGTTAATTATATTTATGCGCATGGACGTGCACAACTTACATACATCATGCTTTTCATATCAGAGTAATCAAAAGAATTGTGATAAAAAGCAACCCAGCAGCTAATAAAGATTCGTTGTTATAAAAGATCACACAACTTGGGAATATAAGTGAAAAATGTTCGAATCGGATTTGTTCAGGTATTCGACAATTCGCGATAAAGTTTAAGCTTTTCCTAAACTTATGAAATTTCTAGGCCAGGTCAATTCTTTGAACTCAAATATCCGTATTTTCATTTTGTAAAGAAAGTGTACCCATAACACAATAATCATCTCTAATATCACTATTAATCAACAACTCAAAATTTACAGCTAGCAAACATGTAATCCCTAACTGTTCTGACCGAGAGTGAAATAAATTCTGATGAAATGTGAATAAAAGCAATCGGAAGGACATAACAAAGAATGAAAGCAGTCACAAATGTGGGTAGAGATGTAAAACTGGGCTGAAAATACAATAAAACAGGTTTTCACCGCCTCAACAAATCAAATTGAGGTTTTCTCTCGAGAACGACAAGCATGTCATTTACTTGACAAAGACTGACATCGATGGACGGAGCCGACGAATAACAGCACGCTTGTGTACAATTGTCAATGAAATAAGTGCCACTTCCTTGAAGCAAAGCCCGAATGCATGGCTTTGCGTCTATTATTATAACTAAATTGGTTTAACATAAACTTCTAAGACAAGATCATACAATAAGACAATAATAACCGAAAAGTTCACATTCGGACACAAAACTCTTTTACTTCAGCTCTCCAAGACATGGCATTGTCAATCAAACATATTACACTGTTTGATGGGTCTACCCCGTTTGAAGGAAGGGTTGAAATCTGCGTAGACGACAGACAAGGGAGTTACTGTGGAACAGTATGTAATATGTTCTGGAACCAGGCAAGAGCAGATTATGTCTGCAGCAACCTCGGTATGTACCAACCATTTATTTATACCCAAACTGAATCTGATTTTGACTGATTTCAGTGATACTAATTATTCAAGAACTTATTATGTATATTTTGCCCTCACTGTGACTCTCTGCAGTTTTTTATAAATAGTGTCTGGTATTTTAAGTTCACTCGACATGGGCTGCAAAGGAAGATTCATACCAAGAGTTTAATATTTATATGCACGTACTCAGAACATCTGTACACATGCAGAAAAGCATTTTTACATTTCATTTACTAAACATTGTTAACACGTTACGCATGTACTTTGGAAATCGTAAATTACCTTCGGTATTTCATGAGTACATGCTGACAAATTGCAGCTAACAACGTGCAGGGTGAAAATCTATTAGTATAGTCTATGGTATATACTGAAACTATCAACTGCCGTTTGCACATATAGTAGTCGGAATACAAGGAAGAACTACTGAACAGAATATAAATTCGAATACAATTGTTATTTGAAAAGTTATGAATATATAAAGACTCATGATTATCATGAAATTTTCTCACGTCAACAGGATTCGATGGTAGAGACAGAAATAAAGAATTAATGGATTCTAAATTTGGAAAGGGTAATGATGGAATACTTGGTATTGCATGCACAACTGTCAGTACCGGTACAACAGTAACACAGTGTCATGCATTCAAAGTTACCAATCTAACTAAGTGTGCGCAAAGCGATAACGCTCATGCAGGAGTACACTGTATGCCTCGTAAGTGTCTCTACCTTTGCCATGATTTCACTACAAACACCTTGTTTGATTAATTTACCATATTGAGTGCAGTTGTCAACAAATTTATTAAAAATATGTGAACAGAATAAGGCCAACATGTAACCTCAGCTAAGTTTTTAGAATCCATGAGTGAGATTGTTGTTTAGTTGCATGTGAACTTTTATTAGTCCTTGCTGCACTTTCGGGACGCTGAGACCAAAAACTTGCAAAGTTGGCTGATCAGATGTTCAATGTCCGGTGACCTGAAACATAGTTACGGCTTCTTATACCGATGTGAAAAGGTGTATTTGCTCACCAACGAGCGAGCATAGGCTACTTCATTTATATTTCCCTGGTGGGAGACTTGACACAGGCATCAAACTAATTCTCCATACTGTTATTTTCTAACGACACAGTGTCAACATTGTTGTATAGTTCTTGATGTTCATCATGTAAAAGCCATCTCAACGATGTAATTGTTCATCTTTGATCACCGTCCTAGTAAAATTTTGTTTATAATTGCAGCTACAGTGGAGCCCTGCGGACGTGAATGGTCTCTGACCAATTCTCAGACGAGTGGTTGGATTCTATCCCCGGGATTTCCGAACGATTATCCATCATTGTCAGATTGTAGATGGAGGATCACGACGAAGTCCGGGAACGTCTTCAATGTAACTCTTAGAATGTTTTACCTGGCTGATGATTGGTCATCATTTATTCGAGACGATAGATTAACTTTTTTTGATCTTGTCGGAAAGAAACATGAGTACAATGTCACAGAAGACAGCTTCGAGAGAGGAGTACAAGATCATCATATCGGGATTACTAAAGAGAATGTTCTAAGGATTCATTTTGCGTCATACCTCTTAGGCACTGATCGTGGATTTGCAGTTTTTTATAAAGGTAAACAAATCTTAAAACTAGTCTTTTGTGCTATTTTGTGCTTTTTGGGAGAAAAGTTTTAACTGTTCACTTTGATGTAGCCAGTACAATTTATTGACGTGTTGGAAAACGCGTATGCGCAGTTCTAATTTTCCTGAGTATAAGTCATACTTTAAGACTGAAAGATTCATCTGTTTAAGGGTCTACGCCAACTCAAACCAAAACAGCTCTCTACCAACCTAACCCGAACGTTGTTTGGATCTGAGTTGGCGGAGACCCATACACGACTGCAACTCTCAATACCTTGAAAGTAGCATTATGTTCGATATGATCGAATATTTTATTGTGATTAACCAGTCGATGTAGCCGCCATCCTCGTGATTACCCTAAGGATATACCAAATGTCCCACATGGGGGGGGGGGGTACGATAATCAAGATAATCCTCGCCCAAAACAAGCGAGTTTGCCAAAGTCCTCCGCGCACAGCTGCCATGGCTCCGTGGAACAGAATAGGGACACTAAATGTGGTAATCGCCTCACCCCACCCCTATACAGTTTCATGGAAAATCCCGTCTTATCACTCACATTTGTCCAGTATCGCCCCTCTGAGATTACGTTGATTGCTATTTAAATGGAATCAGGGTTGACTCGCAAATTATCGTACTTCAAGAGTTTTGAAACGTCATTAACATGACGTATTCTAAATTTAGAGTTGTAAACTATTGCATATATCAGAAACGTCGACAGCCAAACTTGTTTGTGTTTGTACAGCATTTTCGCTCACTCGCTGTTATGACGACGAGTGTAGCGATAACGGAGTCTGTCACCAAGAAGATGGTATCAAAGTTTGTGAATGCAACGATGGTTGGACTGGTCAAAAATGTTCTCAACAAGTGACTGCGTGCAATAGTATGCCGTGTATGAACGGTAGAACTAGTTAATTGTTTATTTCAGAAAATATCACATACAACTGCGTGTATTCAGAGGAGTTTACCGGTAAATACTGTTAAGGTCGGTTTGATTCTCTTTACATAGATCCAAAGTAGGGACGATCATGGTAAAATTGATACATCTATGACGCCTGGCTTTTCGATAAGTCCGCACATTCAAGCTTTGTTTCAGTCACAAACAGGTAGTGCTCTTCTAAATTTGTACACAGCTGCTTTCAAATGAAATTTGTAGTTTAATAAAATTCTTCATGCTGCAATAGAGAAAAGTACATCGACTTTGGACGAGACTATTTGGTGTGTGACACTCAATATCAGACATGTATAGGCCTAAAGGGTTTCAAATTAGTGTTGATAGCTGGATGGTTACACTGATGGATTGATGGAAGGATGAACGAACGGAAGAACGACGTCGACTGGCTGGTTGAATTTGGGGGATGATATGGAAACATTATGATTATCTGGCAGGCGAAATGGCAGTAGCGAGGTTCGGTATTAGAAAATTGACGTGAATCGAGGAACAATCGATGAATTAAGGCAATCGTTTTACGCTAGCTCTACGATCAGATTAGCGGCTACATTAATAAACCGCAAGTGTGGATAATTTACAAATTTAGTATTCTGGGTGGATAACCAACAGAAGATCTACAGAGTCTGTCAACTTGATCTGCAATGTAGTATCACTGTCTCATCTGTGCGATTTAATTGAACAATTCAAACGCCACGGACCCAGAGCACGAAATAAATAGCACACTGATAAGCTTGGTATTAACACATGGCTACCCATCTGCTACAATGGATGGCATCAACAGAGTTTGATGAAGGTTATTTGCAGGGAACATTCACCATTACCATGGCAATGAAAATCAATATTGATTATTTATTTATTTATTGACTTGTCCATGACTTTTTGGACAGTAGCGGTAACTGTTTATACTATTTATTTTTAATATTATATAGGGCTCAGCCCTTGGTGTCGCGCCAAGGGTTAAGATTGGCAATGTTATTTGTATTGATTCATGATAAAATAGAATTAATTGTTACTTCATGTACGTTTGTATGACAACTATGCCCAGTTTCCCTCTGATGAAAACAGTTCACGTACGTACACGACGTCAAACCCTGCAGCAGTGCAGGTATAGATTTTCTGTAATGTGTAAAAATGTTGGACAAAAATTGGCAATTTTTACCATGATAACA
>LD349804.1:25540-41024 GCA_001465055.1 Ptychodera flava | reverse complement strand
ATTTTGGGCAAGCCAACAGAGCTAGAGGTCTGATTTTTGGTATATAAGGATAACTATGGGATGCAATTTTTTTGACAAAATGTCACGTGACCTCGATGACCTTTCACCTCAATTATACATATCTGTCCATAACTCAGTAACCACAAGTTCTACACCATTCATATTTAGTATGATGGGAGACCTTATGGTACCATAGGTCATGCCTCATTAAATATGCACATATCTAATTTTGGGCAAGCCAACAGAGCTAGAGGTCTGATTTTTGGTATATAGGGATAACTATTGGATACAATTTTTTTGACAAAATGTCACATGACCTAGATGACCATTGACCTCAAATATACATATTTGTCCATAACTCAGTAACCAAGAGTCCTATACCCTTCATATTTGGCACAATCTTAGACCTTATGATGCCACATGCAGTACCTCATAATTGTGCACATTTCTAATTTTGAGCTAGCAATAAACCTAGTGTTCTGATTTTTTGTTGACAGATGTAACATAAGGAAAGAAAGTTTTGTTGCAAAAAAGATATGTAACGGTAATGACCTTTGCCCTCTCTGAATACATTTGCCTTCTTTTTCCCACTTAAGATTGCTTTGGCCCCGGCATTGCTGCTTGCAGCTATATTTTTTATATTGTCTTTTTCACAAAATGCACATGAGGAGATTGCATGACAGTGCAGAATGACCATCCATACCGCATTGAAAACACAGTCGTAAAATGGCTGGAATGAAATTTTGCTTAAAGCTGCATATAATTCTCTCATGTGCTGCAAGCTTAAGGCTTTGTTTTTCAACAAGGAACAAGCAGCAAATACTTGACACATCTCCGCTATGATATATTACAGAAGCTAATATAATAAATCTATGCCATTAATAAAATACATCTCTTTTATTTTCTAGCAGGTATTATTATCCACCTTGTCACTGATACAAAATATCATTACTATCACACCTAAAAAATAGAAAAAAGAGAGAAAACTGCCCTTCATATGAACAAGGACATACACAAAGAATGCTGGGATTGATTTTTAGAAAGCGCCCTCTGTGTCAATATCTTGATTGGCCAGTTTTTAGACGGAACACTAGTCTTCAGCTTGCAATTGCAATTTAGGCAGTGCAGTTACTATTGCAATGATAATGATGGCACAACATGTCCCTTGATAAACACAATAGGTAGTTATCATAGTAACATTGCCAATTTATGTCCAACACTTTTAAACAAACAAAACATCAATACCTGCTGGGTCTGATTTCGTGTGTGAACTGTTTTCATCAGAGGGTAAACTGGGAGAGGGTAAACTAGGCATAGTGGTCGTAAAAGAGTATATAGCAAGTAATAAGTCATTTTATTTTGTCCTTTACTATTAAAGGCGGAGCCTCCCTGTAAAAGGGCGTCAACCTATGGCGGCGTTCATTGTGTAAGTGGACACCAAACTGGCAATTTGAGGGCACACGCTCCAGAAAATGCCACTTTTTAGTTTTTTTCCGACCGCAAAAATGCTGACAGACTGCCAAGCAGTCAGCAGGAAGCTGCTGCCGATCGAACCCTGTGGTTATATTCAATTTCTAATGTGACTGGAAGACGTTTTTTAAATAAATTTGAGTGTGTTGCTGGGGAATACATGACCGTTGGCAATTTGAACCGACCGTCAATCAAACGGTTATATAAGCTCTATTTGCCCGCACGGTTTGGATTTGAACTCCGGTACACGGCGCACTTTATTCGTGTAGCAGAGATGTCAGTGCACAAACTTCTCAGGCACATCCATGCAAACGTCTGGTAATTAGGACGACTGTAAGGCAATTTTTAACTTCATTTCCATAGACAACTTACCGGTATGTCCATGGACATTGTATAAAGTAAACTTTATTGGAGTGGTTCACCAAAGGCAGCCCTCCAGTGAAGAGGGTCATGGGCCATTACGTAGAGTCAACTTTGTTCTAGTGAGCAACAAAAGGTGGCCCGCCGGTAAAGAGGGTCAATCATGGCCATTGCATAAAGTAAACTTTACTGGACAGGGCCGCCGAAGGCTTCTGGCCGTTAAGATGGTCATGGGGTATTACATACCGGTATAGTCAATTTATTGTAGCGGCCCGCCAGTAAAGAAGGTCGATCATGGCCATTGCATGAAGTAAACCTAATTGGAGTGGGCCGCCAAAGGCGTCTGCCCGTTAAGAGGGTCATGGGTAATACATAAAGTATATTTATTGTCGTGGGTCGCCGAAGGCGGGCCGCCGGTAAAGAGGGAAGATCATGGCCATGGCATAAAATGAACAATTATTGTAGGTATTATGTTTTTGAAAATGTGGTGACCCCCCCTTTCCTACCAGTGAAAAAGCGATGACCCCCCTCTTTACGGATTCCAAAATTACGATGACCCCCCCCCTGGATTTTGCCCCCCCCCGGCAGTAAAAACTGAACGGTCCCTAAGACAGTTGCTAAAATTTACTATTTATTCGCTAATGTTTGTCTAAATGTTCTCATAAAAAATTTCAAACCTTTCTGTGGATGTTGATTGATACACTGTCAATAATTACTTTTCACTGGCTTTCTAGCTATCATAGTTTGTTACCTTTCTGAAAACTGTTGAACAACTGTATCATTGATGTCCAGGAATATTTGTCAACAGTACCTATTTCATTGCCGAGAATCATCAGCAGAAAGGAAATGTTGCCAGTATAAATGAACTCTTCAAATACAGGAGACTGTACATCCACATCTTTCTGGACCACGATGTTCACTGCTGTCAAATGGTTGAAAGAAATATCACTGAGGCAGACACTGAAAATCTGCAGTTGTCTGACGTTAAACTTTTAATGAATCTCATCAAATTTCGTGAGATTCTCAGCAGTAAAAGTCCAACACTGGTGGCGCTATACATATCCTTGATAGCAGATTACTTACTTACAATAGGTTGGTACATCAAGTACCTTTTGAGAGCATATGACAGCAGAAAAATAAAACAACACTTGCCGATTATAATAGAAACAAAAACACTTTTAAGAGATTTATGCTTAATTTCATTCATACCTGAGGATCAACATTTTTGCCATCGAGTGGCAATCTTAATGGCAATATCACTTGTGAAGATGGATCCCAACTCACCATTTGGAGAATTTACCATACCAAAACATGTCATTTTCTATGATCTGAAGTGTTTTATATCCTAAACACAAAGTTGAGACACATTGTATCAAAGCCTGCTTGTTGCAGTATGAGTTCAGACTCTAAGTTAATAAAATAAAGAACACCCCTTACAAAAATATCCTATACCAGTCCTATAGGGTAGAGGCATGTAGGGTCTTATAGGACATCAGGCAGTAGTAGTCTTACAGGATTTTGGAACGCAGTCTTACAGGGAACCCTATAGGGAGCCCTATAGGGGGTCTTATAGGGAACCCTATAGGGGGTCTTATAGGGGCCCTATAGGGGGTCTTATAGGGAACCCTATAGTGGTCTTACAGGGAGCCCTATAGGGGGTCTTGAAGGTAGCCCTATAGGGGGTCTTATAGGGAACCCTATAGGGGGTCTTGTAGGGAGCCCTATAGGGTACAGAATATGCTTTACATATTGTTATCATACTTTCTAAGGGATTGAACTCGCACAAGGCAAACAAACTTCTGTAAAAGAGTGCAGAAATTTTGTTAAGTAAGGAATAACTCCTTCTGATTTTGCTATTGGTACCAAATGCAATGAATAACTGCAAAACTCACAAAAAGTCAGTCAACTTACAAAACAAGTAATTATAAACATGTAGTTTATTTCTAAAGGAATTAAGATTAACAGTCAATCAGAACAGAAATCAATGCAACATACAGGGACTACAAAATATAAAGCAACCTACACATATGAATGCAAGGCCTACCTTTGACTTGTCACCTCAGCCAAGTGCATTATTAACTGAATAGATGTGTATCTTAACTCACGTAATTAAGAGGTCAGTTCATGATGCTGCAATGTTGATTCTTACAGTTGTGACATATTAGTGAGCTCCCTTCTCCATAACACTGTTACAATCTTGGTAATGGACCTTGGATCCTAATGTTCCATGCAATTTGGAGTTGAACTTAGTACTTAAGAGCCATGCATTTCACTGGTGCACTGCCTCAAGTGCAAATGAATAATGCGTGGCTGTACTATTATGTAATCAGCCTATTGTAAATGCAGGAAACTATTTACATAACAAAGCAAAGGCACAGGTCAGCTCACTTGACCTTTGATCTAACAAAGAGAGTCTTTGTCTGTGTACAGCCATGACATGTACAAATGGCAAAAGGAATATGGTATGTTCCTGGCATATGTGTGTAAATAGAAATAGCTTTTGAGAAAGGGTATATGAGAATGTGTGAAATTCTACAGACTATTTTCGTAAGGGAATAATTATAATTATAAACATTACTCAAACATTACTTGTTCAGTTTTACAGTCCTAAAAGTCAGGCAGAATCATCTTGTAGTAGGGTGTCCTATAGGGCACAAATATGAGCCTATAGGACAAGTACGAACCTATAAGACATGACACACAAATCCTACAGCACAGGCGTTGTCCTATAGGACGAGTGCTATAGGATGGAGGTAGCCCTATAGGACTCCTGCAGGGATCCTTGGGTCCTACAGGGATCCTGTAGGACTTTTTTGTAAGGGACACGAAGGATTCTCTTCAAACAAGATTATTTTTTTTTCTATTTCTATTTATTTATTTATTTCGAGAACCAGCTCAGACACCAAAAAAGATACAGAAAAAAGGGGGACTGATAAACTTTAAAAAAACTATAAAAACACTAAATCATGAAGGAAATTAAAACTGACAGACAGAGAAAACTTTAAAAGCAGTCGGAAAACAGTCTTTTCCAGAACAGGCTACCACACATAATATATGTATTGATAGCAGCACTAATAAGAGAATTTTCACTATTCATCAGCCTCATAAAATTTCGAGCGTAAAGTGCACTGTTTACTTTCGAAAGTCAAAATGTTGCTCTGAACAAAAGTGTTCGAGATACTTAATCTTCTGTCAATACCAAACAAGATTCTAAAACCGTTGTTAAAAGCAACGCGAACATTATTGATACACTGATTTGTGAACTTACTCCAAAGATGTGAGCAATACATAGAAGTACAATATGTTATAAAAAGTCTTGTTTTGACAGAGTACGAACAGTTCCAAAACTCACGGATTAACATGTTAGCTCTGGCATAAAACAACCTCATTTGATGCTTAATATCATCATTATCATCGCCATTGCTGTTGAAAATGACACCAAGATAAGAATGCTCATCTACAAAAGAAAGCTCTTTGTCATACAAGTACACATGCGGAATCTTACAAATATTTAGCATTTTAGGCAAAATGGCAAGACACTTAGATTTCAAAGCATTAAAGACAATATCATGGTCATTAGCATATCGAGTACAAATATTCAAGAGGTTGTTGATACCCTTTACACTAGGACAAACCAGTACTATATCATCAGCATATAACAGGTGATTCATGCACTTTCCACCCAGGAAGCAGCCGATATTTTTCTTAACAAGTAAATGACTAAGTTTATCAACATAAACTGAAAAAAGACGTGGAGAAAGTATACCTCCTTGTCTCACACCATTACATGTTTTAAAATGTTCAGATAACACAGAACCCCATCTTACAGCAAATTCTTGATGCCTATACCAATAAATCAACATACGAACTATAAAATTCGGAATACCTCTATCAATCAATTTGCGAAATAATGTCCAATGGTTCACTTTATCGAAAGCTTTTGTCGCATCAATAAAACAAAGGAAAACGGGTATTATGACACTTATAAAAATCAATTATTTCTTTTACTAAAAATACACACATATCAGTTGAGTGACTTTCTTTAAAACCAAATTGATGATCACTTGTGTACAGCAGACTATCACACTTATCAAGAATGAATAATTCATACATCTTAGAAATGGCAGTGGCAATAGCAATAGGGCGATAATTCCCAGAATTAGTAACGTCACCAGTTTTATTCTTTACAAGTGGAATCAAAGTGGTGTCCATCATGCGAGATGGCAAGTAACCATGCATATGCGCTGCAGTAAGCATCACTGAGAGAAGAACGTGCAGGTGTGCATGCGCAAACTTTAAATGTTCAGCTGTAATGCCATCTGGACCAGCAGATTTACCACTGGCCAATTTTGCAATGGAATTTCTAATGGCAGTTGGAGTGACAATCATATTCTCATCGAATGAAACACTCGAAATAGAATCTTTCACAAAACACTCATTACCATTGTTGGTGACAGGGGAAAGCAGACTTGCAAAATGGTCACGCCATAAATTAGCAATGTCATGATGCCCATTACAGCCATCAATGGTTGATGAAAGAGGAGACTTCTTTTTAGTATTAACACGCTTCCAAAACTCCTTGTTATTATTGTTACAGAGGTTGTCCGCTAAGGCGTTAGCTCTCATTTGAGACTCACTATTTTTACAGATCTTAAAAACATACTTAAATTTAGCACAATTTAACTTCAAAAACTTTATAGATATTGAAATTACTACATTAAAGAGTTAATAGTGATCTTCATAAATAAAATGCAATCACTGTCATGGCAAAATGTTCTATTCGTGAAACTAGCTATACTAATTCATCTTTTCATCTTTTTAGACTTTTGCAGCATTAAATTCCTATACTGCCTCAAACTTTGCTTCATAATCTTATGTGTTTTGCCGGTAGAAATCTGCCATATTTTATGACTCAATTAGGTAGCAAAATTGTATTACAGGAACTGGGAATTGCTGAAAAATCTGTTAAAGAAAATTAACTTGTGTGCAATGAAAATGATTGATTTTATATAGATTGCAACATGATCACCTGGACATAAGTTAATTGGTTTATGTTACATGTGAAAAGACATCAGCGTGTTCCCGGAATGAGCCAATAAAGTATACCATAATGTAATAATGCTTATGACATTTCTGTTTAAAAAATCTTGTTTACACTGTTATCTAAATTCACATACCATTGGACACTGAGCTTGATACGTAGAACAAGTATCAGTCATGCATTCAAAGCTGCTGGTTAGCAGCTTGAAGTCTGAGGTGTTTTATATGTAGAGTTCACTGTAAAATTAGCAGTTGCCTATTAAGCTGCATTTTTATTATAATTGAACGCATTGTTTCCAAAAATGTATTTTATCCATCTTTTCAGACAAATGTTTAATTTTCATATTAATATGAAAAATTACATAATTTGCAAACATCTTTACTCATAACAATTTTCTAACAGTATTTTAAATGTTATGCTGACACTAACAACTTCTGCAACCAAACAACACCGCACTACCCTCATTGGTGCATATTAACATATTCACCTCTCGATAAATGGACAAAATTGCTCTTTCTGGATACTACACATATCAAATTTGTTTTATTTGAGAGGTTTTGTTTGGCATTTTCACAACACAGGTACTTGAGAATAGTAGTACCGTAAAGTAAGAAAATTATGACACACTTTCTAGCACTAGAAATGTCAAGTCAAGAAAATTCAATGTATACAATCAAAACAAAACATGCAGCCATGTATCTAACTATCTCTGACATTTAATTTATACCTTTGGTATGTGAAGCTACTCATGATAGTTAAGTGCTAGATAGATTATGGATGCAACCACCCTTTCCCCTTACTCAAAACGGCTGTCATCTACATAGCCATTTCAAGATTGATGAATTTTCCCCAAGTTCAGTGCATGCTCATTTACATCTTATTTTCAAAACCAATGACCTTCTTCCCGCTGAAATTCAAAAAAAGGTGATTTAACTGTGCCTGCACACTGATCTAGATACTCAAACACCGTGAAAATATGTCGGCACTCAACTCGGAAAATGCACGGTGCAATGCATGAATGCAAATCAAGCTGAGACACTATAGCAAAATTATAAATTCATTTACTCTTTCAAGAGTAAAGGTAAGATTTTAGGATTCCATCAATTGTAGACCATTCATACATTCCAATAATTTGAGTAAACAGTATTTATGTATCAAGATGTCGTCATATATTTCAGAAAGTACGAACTATTATCGCTGCTCTTGGCTTTACTCTGGGACAAAGAAAGAAAGAATAAACAACTCTGAACTTAAGTGAACTTAAACTTTTTGAAAAAGTGTTGCAGGTTCATTATTGGAAATTCTGCCTAGGTGAATTACATCCATAATTAATTTCCTTCACTCTGCTGTTTAGGTTGTTGGGTTGTTGGATCCAGGCCAACTTTCTCCTTGCAAACTTTCTTTACTTCATTGCAATTGTCTTCATCTGCCAGCACAGCTTGCACTCTGCGTTTCAGTCCTTGTTGACTTTCTCTCTGTGCAGCTTTTGGCTCATTCTCTTTCCTTTCCTGCACCTGTTTCAGTTGGACTGAGAGGGTGTGGGTTTGTTCCTCAAGTTCTTTGAGGCGTTTTTGCATCATCTCCTCATCCAAGGCTACTTTTCCAATAAGAAATCAAGGAAGAATGAAAATAAGAATGAAAAAGAAGAAAGCTGGTACTCAGCTCTCAGAGTAACTTTTAATTTGGTTTCTTGTAATGAGTATATATAAGTAAAGCAGTAATAGTTTTGCACCATGATATGGTAAAACGCTTGAGTTATGGTTGCTAATAGTGCGGTACTCCTGCACATTATTATTGGTAAACTTCAGTGTTTCGTAAACAATATTTTTGTTGGATTTTTAATACATATGTGGGATGAGTTCTTTTACACTCGCAACAGTGAACACTGGTGAACTCTGTAAAAAGAATTTCAAACCACAACTCAACACATTACATTAAGAAAACATTCTACAAAAAACTAGCTTTCATTTTGTATAAAATAGTTGGATCACAAAACACAATGCATCTGTAGGTCTTATTGGTTCAAGATGAAGAATAAAAAGGAATCCAATTGGTTAATAAATCCAAAAGGCCATATATTGAAATTGTGTATTCAATGATATCGCAAGATGACATCAAACCATCAGGATCCCGTTTGGACTTAACGAAGCAAATGAAAATACAACAATCGTTCAAGTCTGATTTCGCTACCGTGGCAACCAGGAACAATATGTACCGGTATGCTTGTGTGATAAAAAGAGCAATATTTGAAAGGACCTGTGTTTTACATTTTGATAAAGTTCAGCATAGATTATAACATCGAAAACTTTTGACAACACTTTCACCTTCATATGATGACATGGGAACTCATCATGCAATGGCCATATAATATAGGTACCAGAAGTCATAATACCCTGTACATGGCAAATATGCTAGCTACCATTAATAATTATGGTGATGAAGGGAGCCTATACTTTTTGGAAATGTATTAAAATAGTAATTTCAATAGTAATGTTGTACATTTACGAATGAGAATGTTGGTTATTCAGAAGTTGCCATGTCAATAGTCAAGGAACCATAATATTTTGAATCAATTTAAAACTGTACAATAATCAGAAAGAAAATAAATATGTACAGATGATGTAATTACCCTGTTCTTGCTCAATTTCTGTGCTCTCAGATAGTGTAGTTGTTGCTTTGCTAGACTCTGCTTCTTCTTCATCTGTTACTTCACCATGTGTAGTTTGAGTTCCAGTCTCTTCAGTTGCAGTTGTTGGTTTTGGTAGTCTCTTCATTGATGTATGGCCTGACTTTCCATCGTAGCCTGATCATATTTATGAGTTGCAGTTGTACAGGTATTATCCAGTATAGCAAAAAACAAAGAATAATTACTAAATGCACATACATTAATTTAACATATCATTTTTATGTCACCATCTAATGGCTGAAAGTGTTGAACTGATTGCAAAAAAATAGAAATAGTTATCAATTTAAACAGTGATTATTCCTTTGAATAACTGCCTCTTGAGGTGCAATGAAAGAATACAATGCCAGAAGGACTTTACTCACAGAATATCATTTCAACCTGGTTTTTCTGTTTTGATCTACCACTCTTGTTTTCAAACTCAAACTTTCACTGGAATCTCATTCATGATATCACTCTATCATCGAGTACAAACCAAAGGAAATCAGCAGTTGTACCTCCTGGAGTATTTGTCATTCTTTTGTAACCAAGCCATCTTAATTAAATTGAAGATTTTTCTAGTTGTGCTCAACTAAACCTAAAAGGTGTGGGGGTAAAAGCTGCAAAGAAAATTTTGCCTTTGGACTCTAAAAATGTCAATTTGTTTCTATAGTATATCTTTGGAGTGATATGTAAGATTGAAGTCAATGTTGCATTAATAAATACGTACGTAATTCCTCTTCAGCTTTAGTGTCATCACTATTTTCTTTCTGTACAGTTCCTCTTATCAAATATGCAAATTTGGCAAAACTTTCAGCTACAGCTTCACAGTTTGTTAAAGCAGTTTTCAAAGCCTTTGCCTTCTTGAAAGATTCTGGTGTCTTTTCTAAATGTTCTGATACTTTCTTTGAAAGATTCACTTCAGGATATCTGACAACACAGTATTCAGTACACATGGTTAAATGCTTTTTTACAAAGTTAGCTAGATCAGAATACTCAGCAACTGCAGTAGGCACACCAAAAGCCATCGCTTCCAGACCATAAAAGCTGTAATCCCAATAGTATGGTGAAGGTAGGCAGAGATGAGACTGCTGTAGAGATGTTAGTAGAGATTTTGCTGAGTGCCCTGACTGGAGTTTTGGGTACACATATGGACTTTCCAATGCATCAGCTAAAATATTCTGTTCAGTCTTGCCAGCTTTTTCAGACACTCCTTGTATCTTCCACATTGGTTGGCTTCTGTAATTTGCTTTTCGATGATTGGCTACTGTACCAATGGAAGCTGCAATAGACTTGCACCCTTCTATGGCCATCTGTGTATCCATCTGACCATATGTCAGTATGTGGTGTTGTGTGACCGGCCTTTCCTTTGGATTTTTCACCAAGAAACGCCCATCTGGTCGTGGGAGAATCTCCTCATGTGGAATATCTGACAAGTCTTTACCCTGAACTTCCGCCCTGTATGCATTCTCAAAATAATTAAAGAGGCGAGGTCCTATGGAAAACATGATGTCTGCCTCACTTGCCATTTGCAGCATCTCTTCTTCAAATTCCAACTGACCATACTCTACAGCTTGCAGGTAGCTAGATTCTGGACAGGCATGATTGATAAGAACTAGCTTTGCACCAGGAAAGAGTTTTCTCCTTATATCAGCAGCAGCACGTCCTGTCTTTGGAGCATAACCGATTACATATTGGACATTTTCTAATTCTTTCAGCTTTGGATAGTAGATTTCATGATTTAGCAACCATTCTAACTTTGAAGGGTCATCTCGTTGATCTGTTTTATCCTTCCTCTGCCCTGGAATCAAGGTTACACGACAGCTCTCAGCATCTATCTTCTGGTCATCACTGATTTTGACATCAAGTACAGTAGAGTAGGCATTCAGATCTTCTCCTGCCTTGGCCTTCCTTTCACAGAAATCCTGGACAAGAGTTCTGTGAAATCCTGTCAGACCAAGCTCATCTTTATTCCAGCCAGTGTAGATAAACAATACAGCTGGTGTCAAATTCAGAGGCAGCAGATGAAGTTCAGCATGAGGGAAAATCCGTTCATGAATTTCAATTGTTACATTTCTTGTCATTGGAATGAATCCAATGACATGTTGGACATCCATCGACTTCTTCAGTGTTGGATAGTATCTTTCATGTTTACGAAGCCATGATACACTTGGGCAAAGATCTGACCCCTCATGGTCCTCAGCTTTGATCAAAGTAACATTAATGCTTTCTGCTGCTTTCTTCAAATCTTTACTCACTTCATGACTAAGAATAGTGCAGTAAATACCTGAAACGTCAACATCTCTAAGTCTATTTTGACAGAAATTACAAATGATGGAAAAGGTTTTTGTTATCATCTGATCACTTGGCTTGGTATTCTGTATGGTAGATACAAACAGTGCACTAATCTGTTCATCGGCATGTGTTCTTCCTGTGGGAATATCATATGAATCACATGATTAGTTATATACCGGTAGTTGTCTCTGAAAGTTCATGTACTCTGACAATCTTTATCAATAAATAAGAGTTGCAGTTGATTTATAAAGTCCCATTAAATCACTCCTGGGACCATTAATTAGTACCATTAGCAAACTTGGAACCATCTGAATTCTCATGAAAAAGCTAGATGAACTTTTACAAAGTTTATACCTGTATTATTCCTTAACAATACCGGTAGACCTTTATGATACAATAAAAATTCTGATGTTTGAAGTTTGAGGATATTTCATGGATCTGTGATTACTGGTACATAAGAATTGAAAGAATGAACCCCTAACACAGTATTTGCTTTTCAGACATGATTGTTCTAGATACCGTTATATGCTGAAATAGTCACAAAGTTTACTTCGTCCTGATCTACTATCTTGTTGATTATTAGGCCTTCTATACATACATGTTTGTGTTTTAAGTTGTCGTGGTTTTGGATATAGCACGTACTTGAGAAGGACATTTTTGAGTTTTTTTGTTTTCTCACAAATACCGGTATATACTCTACTCAGGACATTAAATAATATTGTTTTCGTTATTTTCTTAAACCTAAAAATTTATCTACACTTTCACAAAAAATAAAAAGCACACATTCCTCATATCATTTTACGGTACTTACTTGACTTTTTAGAGATAAGTTCTGTTATCATCTTTTCCCTCTTTTCAAGCTCTGATTGTTGTCCTTGCATTTGCTTTTCCAAAAAAGACTGTTGGCCTTGACCTTCTTCAAGGCGCTGTTGTAGAGTTGTCATTTGTAGATTCAACTTTGACTCTGCTACTGTCTGCCATAATTTCAACAGATGTTCAACCAAATCACGACTAACTTGGTTGGCAGTGATTGGGTTATATGGAGATAAACTTCTACCAAGTAGGCTGACATTTTCAGCTATTCCAGATGATGACTGAACTTGTCTGCCATCCTTGATCAGTTGTTCCTCTAGAGCTGAAGATGATATCTCACAATTAAAATATGCTTACATGTACTTTTGAATAATTTTTGATGTTTTATTGATCCTGCAGACTGAAATGACCAATAACCTGTCTATATATGGCTTACTTTAAATATTTGTGATTATCTGCTGCATGTAACATTGCATGATGACAAATAACTGCTATCACAGCAGTTCTAGAGCACACCAAGTCATATTGCAAATACCATGCAGGACATTTTCATGGGTATCCCCATTAATAGGGTAAATTTTTTTTTCAAGTAGCAGAAAATTCCCTTTACATCTCATTACCTTCAATGGTTTGGTCCTCAGAGCTTACATCAAGCGTAAGATATCTTGTAACGCCCAGCAATGCTAAAATTTCCTGTCCGAAGGATAAGATATGTTGAACCCTGTCTGTCATTGTCACCACCATTTGAAGTATATTACACTGCTGTCCTTCCAATTTGACACACTTCCTATATCTGAAGATCTGACTCAAGTATTCTTCTAACGGCTCTTTTGACTCGTTAATCTCCATAAGCAGCAGTGATGGTACACCATTATCTGCATAATAAGGTTACAATTGTTAATTGCTGCATTATAGTAATATATACCGGTACATAACATAATTAAATGTAATTACAAATATCTTCTTCATTTTGGAAAAGTCATTTTGAAATTGTACTCCAAAGTCATGACGAAATAATACTTTGCTTGCATAGCAAATGCAATGAGACAGTAATTCGAGGAATTCACAGTAACTGTGATGTAGAGTTCAGTGTAAACAATGGAAGTGAAAGTGAGGTCTGCAACACCATGCAATAACAGAGAAAAATGATGTTATGACAATCAGATTAGTGCATTTATTATGACTTTTTACTTCAATCTGTTTTTCATTAGACATTGTACCTGTCTGATGGTATTTATAAAGAAGTGGTATCAGCTAGCTATAGTACACCGGTATGTGGTAGAAAGAGACTTGATAATTTAACAATGATAGGCGTGGTCTACCTGACTTATCTACCAGTACTGCATGTACAGCTACTGAACAATGTCAACAGCAGGCAAGGTTTTACTAAACCTCTCTGCTTTTGTATGTTATGTTGATCAAACACAGTGCTTTTTATAATTACTTGAAGGCTACATGTTATGAAATTACAAAGCTCATTATCTTCTGAATGTATTGTATAATTTTACCATCACCTTTGCAAGTTAGTTCCAATTTACACTGTTGATACTCTTCTATGTCCATTGTAACTTGTAGCTCCAAGTACACAGCACCAATGATTGCCAGAGTCTTCTTTGTAACAGTTATTGATGTTATCAACTTGTGCAGTTTCTGACTTGTGTAATAATGCCATAAGTAATTCAATGCGTCCAAAGTCGTACACTTCACATGATAGATGATGCTACCATCGCTGTGACCTTGTATCTCGATGCCTGGATGCATGCCATTTATCTGCTTTGGTGTTTCCTCAACCACTTCTGGTAATTTTTTGAACTGTTCAGATACTTGTATCATTGTATTGTCCTCCTTGGGAATACCAGACTGATCAACTTTAATAGTCAATTTACCTGTGTGACAGAACATGAAACCTGACGATTCATATTTACTGATATTCAAATGAAGCCTTTTCTTATTATCTTATCATCTATTATGAAAGTTTTCCTATGTTCATGTAAGTAGACATTGTCAAATATTATGAAGGCTCATTAAAGAATGCACCAAAATTAGCTTTTTTCCACTAATATTGAGAACATCAGATTATTTGTTTTAAGCTCCAGGATATCGGTTTATTTGTTTTACACTCCAGAACAATTACAAAGTTATACATATTACTGAGTGCATGAGCATGAACAATCAATCTTTTATAATTTATACATGAATGAGAGACTCAGTAGATCATACACTGTGCAATTTGATTAACAGTAATAGAATCCAATATGTAGCTGCAAACCACTTTGAAATTAAATTCAAAAGGCAGCTAGCAGACATGGCAGGAGAAAATTGCTGTATCTCCTTAACATACACTAATTTTTCCTTATTATATAAATGCCTTGGGTCTGAAAGAAGAGTATTTCCAGATATGCCGTTTATTACGATGGCAGACTACAGGCTTCTTCGAACTAAATCTATTAACTGAGGAAATGCAGCAATTTCTAACTTATGATAAGTATCAATGACTGTAATTAACTTTACGCAGGGCATCCCTAGAAAGTAACACATTGAATTTCAAATGTGAAAGACCATTGATATTTCTGGAAATTTGTTTTTACCAAAATCAAGAACTCAGGATAGCTAAATTTCATCATCATTTGATGAAACTGCATGAGGTCATCCATCCTTAGGAACTCACAAAGCAAATTGTACTGTATTAATTAACTTTCGCCTTTTGAATAAAGTGAGCTAAAAATTAGAAAACAATTATAAAAAATACCGTCAATGACGCTGTACCTTCTCTAATGTGTGGCCAGGTCAGGTAATTGGTTGTTGGCATGGAGTTGTTGGTAAATAGTTGATGATGTAGGGGC
>LD349804.1:12987-23020 GCA_001465055.1 Ptychodera flava | reverse complement strand
GGATATCCACGCAACTCAGTACCAAACACTAGCGCTCACAGAGTGAGCAAACACAAAGTGAGTACCCCTAACGTCAGCTCAGTAGTCTGTAATAGATTGTAGTCAAGTAAGAAACCTTGGAGAAAGGCTTAACACTGTGGCTATGCCGCTAAGTCCCTTTTGATTTTTGTCATAGCTCAAAATCGTTCTCCCACACCTCAACCTGAGCCATGAACACCCCCACCAGTTTATGATATGACCCATCACAGTGGCATGACGTCAACGGATCTTGACAGACGGAAGTCTTGACAGACGGAAGTTCTTGACAGCAGCATATTGGTTTTCAACTCTAATACCTTCTCTGTCTATAAATAGACACGAGAAGGTAAAAATGAAATGTGCAACTTTGACACCAGTGCCTGATTTACTCAGCAAGGAGAGCCAGTGACTAGAAAGATAATCTCAGAGTTTTAGATTACTAGTAAGGAGTACATAATGTTGAGCAAAAAAATTAAACCCCCAATTACGTATTGTTACACTTCAATGAAACAGATTGAGGTCATTGGGTTAAAGTGACCAATCAAGTTTATAACCGCTAATCAACAAACAGTTGCAGATGAGATCTTTGAATAAAGCTGCTCGAAAGCTTCTCAAAAATTGTATATGCAAACTCTATGTTAATTTTGATAACACTTGATGAAGCATACGGTCCCTTCAAAGCTATATAAAATTCTAGAGATGCCAGAAGAACAGTATCAAAAAGACGTTTTGACTATATAGTTGATAAAAATCAGCCATAAAATTCACACACAAAATTCTTCATTAGTGTCAACAATCTACTTTAAGTCATTCTGAGTAATTTGTTCATCAAATATGAGATTTTCCTGAGCACCCTTTTGGGAGAAGTGAGAAGTACAAAGTTGACGAAGGTGATTGACATTGGCCAAACAACTTTTCTCTGTAGCTTAGTGTTTCTGATAGTAGCGGTAACATGAGTTTCCTGTGTGCCCAAAAAGATAGCTTATGGCATAACTGTACACAAAGAACAAGCTGCTACTAACCTTGAACATGCTAGTTGTCTTCATGATCGAAGTATTTTAATTCTTTGAACAGTGACCACATGGATTTTCAAGACAGGATTGCACTTTAAATTCACACAGCTGGTCCCTCATGATTGATTTGAATTTCAGTCTCATGACTGTGTATTATCTTTTGTAAAAGTTAAATGTCTAAAACAATAATGTATCTTAATGTATCTGAATCAGAGACTTCTGATGGTCACTTGTAATTGCTTGTCATATCGTTATTTACTAACTCACCTGTAGTACAACTTGATGTTGTGTCAATGTCATTGTTTTCAATATCTCCACCATCAGTCGATCCTTTGAAGTAAACATTGAATTTGAAATGTACATGTTAATAGATATATTCAAATAAAGTAGGGTATGTCATATCTTTTATTATATTATACATTTTACCAGTATATTTATGGCGCAAATGCAGCCCTCTGATCGGCCAAGACCTGAAAAGAACAGTCACAGTGGTATATTTGTCATATACTGCAGTTGGCACACGCACAAGCTTTTGGCAAGAGCAAAAATCCTCTTTTGATGTTCCGGTCCAGAATTTGAATATACTGTTATAATAAAATAGCAATACATCACACAAAATGATGGTATACCACTCAGTTTTGACCATTTCGCTTCCTATATCCACGAGCGATAGCAAGTGCATATATGAAGTGAACTGGTCAAAATCTCGTGGTATACCATCGCTGGGTTGCTTTATTGCTTAAATATTTAATAATTATCTTGTTTGAGACCCATTTGGATATGAAGGCTGAAATTGAAATAATTTGATACGCAAAGCTTTTTGGGACAGTTATTCAGACTTTTCGGTAATTATTAAGCAATTTGCTTCTGTTCCAGTAGAACTAACGTTTTCATGGTAACCTCCATTTTTTTCTTAACTTTGATAGCAAAAGGTTAAAAGTTTCCTTGTGGAAAGTTTCAAGGCCAGAACGACAGGTACAAATCATGTGACTGGGTGACAAATTAGAGAATTTTAGAAATGGGAATTTACTTCTCATATACATTTTGCGAATGTTAGGGCTGTGGAAACAAACCTAATGCATGAATTAAAGTAAACATGACAGAGTAGTTTTAAACGCAACTTGCAATATTTATGATTTCAAACTATCATGAAAGAAGTCACCTAACAACATATGCTCTTTGTTGTCCTCGTCACCATATATCGTGTCAAGTTCCATAACAGCATTACCTGATGTATCATTACTTGCCATCTGATCACCATTGTTTTGTCCAACATTTTGCACATTCTGTTGTGGGTTTTCTTCTGGGACCTTCGGAGCTTTATCACCTTTCGTAATTGAAATGTTATGACACATGACTGACGTTGATAAAGACATTGTGATGATGAGACGTGAAACCAAGAATTCGTTTCTGATCCAGAGCAATACTTCATAGATGATAATTTTCATTATAAAGTTAATCATAAAGGACTGTTTTACTGAGAGGACGCTTAGGCTGTTTCTGTGTTTGTACAGTACAGAATATATACATATATATATATATATATATATATATATATATATATATATATATATATATATTATATATATATATATATATATATATTATATCGGTATATATACATACATATATATATATACATTGCTCAATGCTAAAGCAGAGCGTTATAAATAATAACACGAATCACTTCACGTACAAAGTAATGAAATCTGTTACTTATATGTTTCATGCATCCTACAATCATCAGACAGAATAAGTGAAAGGATCCATAGCCCCAACACTTTCAAAAAACAGATGTAAAAGAGAGTGTAGGGCTATGGATCCTTTCACTTCATCTGTCTGATGGTTGTAGGATGCATGAAACAGATTTCATTACTTTGTACTTTAAGTAAATACCGGGGTGTGTGTGTATATATATATATATATATATATATATATATATATATATATATATATATATATATATATATATATATATAAAATGATAAAATGATAAAATGTCGAGGCCGCAGGCCGAGACATTTTATCGAGGGTTGGACTTTATATACCCGAAGAGCCCGAGTACGAGGGTTTTATCCGACTTAAAAACTATCGCCCCTAACTGATATATTTTCGTTTTCAATGTGTTTACGTCAACCGTCCCCTTTGTCAATGTAACATGTTTAGGATATGAATTAAAACTTTTATTTGTGAAATAGCCTTCCAATGTAATGGAACATCCTATAAATGCCCTAGGCCACATTATATAAATGCCCTAGGGCACAGCAGATTTTATGTTGCAGCTGGTTTCCGCTGTGTTACCAAATTTGAATATTAAAACGTACCAGATGTCTACAGAATATGACATGTTCACTTTTGATTGGACAGTACTTTACTACTGCGCTGTCATTCGTTTCTGGAATTTGGTGACGAAGGCTTTACGAGTAAATAAAACACCCTGAATTGAGCACTCTGATTGGTCAATCAACAGTAGATAGTTTTTAAATATATATATATATATATATATATATATATATATATATATATATATATATATATATATATTTATATATATATACTTACAAAATAAACACTCATTTGTCAAACAATATAAAAGATCATGAGAAATGAAATAAATGATGGTACATTGAAACTTTGCTAATCAGCTGCATCAGCAGCACTCAAAAAACAACAGTATGGCGATGCAACCACGTGCACATCCAATTATCATAAATCTCCTCATTTATTTTGGCAAGAGGAGCGTGCCTTCTTTTAAAATGTTGAGTGTAATCATTATTGCTTTAGAAAAATAGAAAGGGGAAAGTGCAATTTGTATGTACTTATCTCAGTTTATACAAAATGAAGCCTTTAACACATAAATCACATTATTTTAGATATTGAAGGTATGTTCACTTACAGAAAATTGACTTCTTATCAGCTCGGTAATTGAATTTGCTCTGATAGGTACATGTGCAATGTTGATAACAAGCACATGCATGTTAGTGTTGGAGTTTCATGAACTCTGTAGGGTGTGGAGGGATCACAGTCAGAATAATTGTAACAAGCTTGGTTATGAATTCAAAACCTTTTTAAGGGTGGGGATTTAGCCGAGTGCTTTTCTCTAATGTCTTTATGAGGTGACTGAATGACATATGTTGTGAGTTCAAATCCCATCAATAATTTACTGAATATGTATTATTTTTACCTGACATGCCAGCCTTTCCACTTGGCTCATGCTCCACAACTTCCTCAGTATCTTCAGATTGAAATTTAGCTTGCACAGTCTCTGACTCTGGAATATCTGTTGAACATTTAAAATCAGCCAGAATGAATTGAATTTCCTTCACTGCATTGTTGATTGCATATACATCAGTTCAATTATTATGTGCAAGGTTTCTTTATTGCTTCATTTCCCTCTTCTCATTGAGAACATATAAGAAGTTACATTGTAAGGAATTTCATCTCTAATGCAAATGCTACCCCTACAGTGCCTGATGATCTGTGGCACAGGTCACAGGTCTCAAACTGCTCTTAACGTCCTCAGGCAACATCCCCAGTTTGCTGCTCTACCACTGGTTATAGTTCTAACATCACAGGCTTTCTCCCCATCCCTCCTCGGATGGTCCGTAGTTACATTCAAAACTAAGTTTTGGTTTTTTGCTCATCATTTGCTCACATGTTCACACACACGTGAGCATACGTCACAGCGGTGTCTGTCTTCCTGTCTATCTGTGTGTCTGTCTGTCTGTCTGTTGGTCTGATATCTCAAAAACAATTCATCAGATCGGAATCAAATCTGGTACATAGATTCAGTTTGCAAATGGCAAGAACTGATTAGTTTTTGGTAGGTGTGGCTTGCTTACTTTTTGCTCATTTACATAATTAATGATTTTAGAAAAAAACGGATATACTGGTATATTGACAACGACTGCACACAATTTGATGAGATTTGCTACACATGTTGATTACACCAAGATATATCAGCTGTAAAAGATATTAAGGGTGACGTAAAAGATCATGTATAATTTGCATATATAATAAACTTTACTAATTAGGGATATGTATCTTATTTGACTTGATCAAAATTGACAAAATTTGGTAAATATATTGAAGATACTGTGATTTAGCATTATTGAAAATCATTAAGCATTTTTACTTCAATAAAATCTAAGTTCGCATATTTAATAAACTTTTGAAATTAGGGATATTTATTTGAATTGACTTGACCAAAATTGATTAAACTTGCTATGTAAATTAAAGATATTATGATATAACATTGTTGAAAGTCATTAAGCATCTTTACTTCAGCCGAATACTTATTTGCATATTTAATTAACTTTCCTAATTATATATATATATATCTGAATTGACAAGACCAAAGTTAATAAAACGTGTTATGTACATTAGAGACACCGTGATATAACATTATTGACAATCATTAAGCAGTTTTACTTCAGCCAATTCCTTATTTACATATTTAATGAACTTCGCTAATCAGGGATATATGTCTGAATTTACTTGACCGAAGTTGATGAATCTTGCTACATATATTGAAGATAAAAGATAAAAGGACATTATTGAAAGTCATTAAACTTTTTTACTTCAACCAATTCCTAATTTGCATATTTAATGAACTTTCCTAATTAGGGATATTTACCGGTATCTGTATTGACTAGACCAAATTTGACGAATTGCTTTGTACATTAAAAATACCATGATACAACAGTATTGAAAGTCATTTAACATTTTTACTTAAGCCAATTCCTAATTTGCATATTTAATGAGAACATTTCAGTCAATTCCAAATTTGCATATTTTTAATGAACTTTTCTGATTGGGGTAACTTTGATTAAGAATTAATCCGTGGTGAATATTATTCATTATCTTGATCATAACACTTTCCGATGACTATATGTGTGTTAATTTGTACTGTGTCTGTGTGTTGTCTGCTCCATGCACACTGTGTTGCTCGGTCGCGCACAGAATTGTAACATCTAAGTCGGTTGCTGTGACCAACTCTTTTGGAACGTTGGAAACAGTAGCCGACTGGTTTTGTGTAAGGCCTAGCAGCTAGGTGATGTTGCCGTGAGTGTGTGGGGGTTCGAATCCCGTTTGGGTTATTTCTGCTGGTGGATATTTACTTGTCCCTGAGTCTGTCTGATATTAGCTCAGTAAAAAGCTTCGTGCTTTTCCGATGTGTGTTTGTACTGTGTGTCGACGTCTGCTCCATGCACACTGTGTTGCTCGGTCGCGCTTAGCATTGTAACATCTAAGTCGGTTGCTGTGACCAACTCTTTTGGGTTGGAAACGGTAGCCGACTGGTTTTGTGTGAGGCCTAGCAGCTAGGCGATGTTGCCGTGAGTGTGGGGCTTCGAATCCCATTTGATTATAGTAAAAAAATATATTTCAATGAAGTTGCAAGCATGTGGAAAGGTTCAAATTTACACATAACTGCCATATATAATGAAACACGCGAGCATTTTCAGTTCATATCTGGTTTTTGTATGTCGCAATGCTCTGTACCGCATTTAGGACCCCACAAGATTGGAGAGATGTTTCAAAGATTAAAAAAGTTATATCTGTACCAGTAGTGCCGGATGTTGCAGCAGTGTCTGTGTGTCTGTCCATCTGTCTGTGTGCCTGATATCTCAAAAACAGCTCATCAGATCAGTATCAAATCTAATACATTGGTTCAGTTTGCAAATGGCAAGAACTCATTAGATTTTGGTGGGTGTGGCTTGCTTACTGTTTACTCATTTGCATAATTAATTAATTTTGTAAAAATGGCTATACAGTGAGAACGACTGCACAAAATTTGACAAGATTTACTACAAGTGTTGATCACACCAAGATATATATACAGCAGTGGGAACCATTAAGGGATGACATGAATAGTTGCTAATTTGCATATTTAATGAACTTTAAATTAGGGATATATATCTGATTTGATTCGATCAAAATTTACCAAACTTGGTATGTCAATTAAAGATACTATGATTTAACATTATTGAAAGTCATTAAGCATTTTTACTTCAGCTAATTCCTCATTTGCGTATTTAATTGACTTTCCTCATTAGGGATGTATACTTAGATTTACTTGATCAACGTTGGCAAAACATGCTGTATGTACATTGATGATTATACCATGTTATAACAATATTAAAGTCATTTCGCATTTTCATGTCAGCTAATTGATAATTTGCATATCTGATGAGCTGCTTTGCATATCTACTGAGCTTTTACAGTTTGGCATATATATATATATATATATATATATATATATATATATATATATATATATATATATGACCTTTAGAATGAATCTGTGGTAAATATTGTTCATTTCGTTGATCATAACACTTTCAATGAAGTTGAAAACAATGTGGCAAAGGTTTACACATAACTGCAATATATAATGAAACACGACTGAGCATTTTCAATTCATATCTTTTCTCTTAAAGTTATGAGAACAGTGTTTTCATTTTTTTGTCAATATCTTGCCCAGACAGCTCATCACTAGCAAGAATGAGTTGCCTGGGCAAAACTGTATAATGGCCTTTGCAAGTGATAAATATCCTTTATTCCCAGATGACTCTGATGATGTTTTCTATATTATGTACATCTCGCAGCTTGGGAATTGTTGTACGACATGACGATTCTATGCATAAAAATACATTCTATGCAAGGTACCGGTATAGTGGATTTTTGGAACCTCATATTCACCCGAGAGAATACCTGCTTTCAATGAAATTTAACCCTTTCACCCCCAGTTCCCTGTATACAGGTCCAACTTTACCATAGAAAACAATGGATTTGGGACAAACCATGGTGGTGAAAGGGTTAAAGGTTTGAGGCATTCAAAGATTTAATGGTGAATAATCCAAGAATGTTTTCCACCAATTTGTAACATTGACTTTTCTGTAGAGGTTGTTGAGTAACTTACCCGTTGATATTCTACTCATATTGGCAGTGCTATCTTCTGATGACACAAGTTGTCCAAAATGAGTCTTAATGTGGGATATAAAGTCATGATTGCTATTATCAATCAGTGCCACTATTTCACTCTTGAATCTTTCCTTTATTTCATCTGCATTCTTTTGGGAGCATGGGTAATTCTTGAAGATATCTTGTATCTTTTCTGTCAATTTTCCTGGAGTTTCCATATCAACAACCATATTGTCCACATAATATGGGAAGTAAGTCTTGATAAAATCATGACTTGGGGAATACATTGCAACAAGCAGTGGAATTCCAGCAGCCATGGTAGATATAAGAAGATGAAGGGAGTTCACGCCAGGTGATTTTGGTGGGATAAGGACAAGATGAGAACTGAACAAGCACTTTTCAATAGACAATGAAAGGGACAATGCCTTTGGAACAATGTCAAGATGGCGAAATGGCTTAAGAGCATTAACTAACTCGTCTTCCTTTGCAGGACAGACACCAAGAATTACCCACTTGAGTTGCTGTTTGTTCACTGCATGATAATTTTCAGCAACTGAATTAATTTCTTTTGTCAGATCGACATGGGCACACATTTTAAGGTCGTCATGTTCCTCCAAACACGATAAGATCCGATATGTAATATCACTCGATAATACTTTTGATGGATTAAATGAAAAATATTTCTTCTCTGGTGTTGGCAGGATTTGGAAATGCTTGTTTGTTTGCAATGTGTCAATAAAAGAACTAAATGTCTGGTGGTCAATAGATGTAACTACATCAGCTGCTTTGTGATGGGATTCCTCTAACATATCCACAAGCTTATCTAGATTTTCTTTGCTACAACCAAGGATACTGGGAGGTATTTTGTCACATGGCCAGAGATTTGTTATGTAATACATAGCCGATGCAAACATATCATCTCTTATGATAAAAGACGCCTCAGATGTTGCCAGTGCAAATCCTACAACTATTTTGATATTCGCTAGTATTTTTTGATCTTTCAAATTTTCAAAATAAGATGCATGTGAGTGAAGCCATTTACGACATGGTTTGTCTGTTTCATCCCACTCTAAAGACCCTCTCAGTTTTGGGGGGACAAGTGTGACATTTAATTCATTTGCATTTTCTTCTTCTTTGTCTGATTTTTGTAAAACTGTGCAATAAATGGCAAACCCCAGTAAATGGAAAAGTTTTGCAAGAAGGCGTACAGCAGCCGGAATACCACCCTGGAATGGAGATCCCCACCTGTCACTGATTATCAAAACAGCAGGCTTAGGGTTGAGGTTTGTCTGGATGTGATCCATTTCAAAGCTGGGGAAAAGAGAAAAAATAGCGTCAATGACACTGTAGCTCCCATTCTGGACTATTTAGTGTTTGTTCTCTGGTCAGATATTTGAACATGTGTGAAAGGGATAAAGTGCATGAAGTGAAAATACTTAAATGTAATGTACTGGAGACAGTGAAATATGTTTAATGTATTTATTCAGAATATTAAATGGAAAAAATACAGAATTAGATATATCGAATACTGTGATACAACCATTAACTCAACAAGTCATTTACAATGACATAGTCCCCACTTGTAATAGGAGTATTAGTCTTGATGGGGCAGGAAAATGTGGTCATTAAGAAGTATCACTGGAGTGTATGTTGAGATCTATGGGCACAAAGGTCTATGTCGTTGTTCCCAATTTGAAACACATGAGGCATGTCTAAGCTATGGTTCTAAATCGGGAAAAAAGATCAGACCTCTAGCAGTATTGGCCAGCCAAGAAATACATACTGGTATGCGCATTATAAATGGGGTACAAGATGTGACATCTTAAGGTCTAAAATCCTATCAAAATTGGAGGGTATAGAACTTGTGGTTACTGAGATATGCATATATATGTATGATCAAGGTCAAAGGTCATCGAGGTCACATGACATTTTGAAAAAAAAATTATATTGCTAATTAATTCCTATATGCCGAAAAATCAGATCTCTAGCTCTATTCGCTTGCCCAGAATTAGATGTGTATATAATTAATGAGGTAAAGCGTGTGTTGTCATAAGGTCTCCCATCCTACTAAATACAAA
>LD349804.1:0-10636 GCA_001465055.1 Ptychodera flava | reverse complement strand
AGTTATGTTGTGATGTGTGGCGAGTGCGGCGGTCGAGGGTTCAGCCACTTTTTGATGTCAGCAAAAAATAATCCACCGGTTCCCTCCCCCAAAGCTGAAGACATTGACCTGTCCCTAAAACCTGAGTATTCCTGAAATACATACCCCAATGATACACGAATAAGATTCAATATGATCGACAGCTGCTGCCTCAGTACTGCAGGGTATGTTCTTTTGTTGAAAAGACTGAATGTTTTTAAAGTTTGAAGCCAGAATAAAAATATTGAAACGACAGTATAGCTAATCATGGCAAGAGAGGACAATAAGGTGGTCACAGTCAAATTTTTGAAGTGCATGAGAGTTATAATGTTTGTTAGCAGTGTATTGATATCCTATAGCCAATATGCCCACCACAACTCAAACATTCAAGTACCTATAGTGATTTACACATAGAGATCATGGCACTCAAGTTCCAACTTGAGAAGTTTCTGCACTTGATAAAATTGAATCAACGTCAACACAACGTAAAATTTTCAGTAATACAGATTGAGGGCACAAATTTGACAAAGAACACAGTTACGTATTATATACAGCAAACATGTCTTCCTCAATTTTACAAAATGGCTGATTTCCTAAATGTCAAATGAGACACTCACTACTTACCAAATGGTTGTCACATATACATGTAAATCTGCTATGATCTACAATCACTCTGTAGACTTCAACTTGGTTGTGGGAAGACAAAAACTGATACTGACACAAATGCATTGAGGAGCCGAGGTTTATACGGTATGTCAGTGCTGCTACAATGGCTACAAGAATGCAACAAACAATGTCTGTATCACATGACATGGAACTTGGCCAAAGGTCGATCAGGACCATTTAACCTAGAACCACACTTAACATGGAGGTTTGAGTCTACAAATTGTGACCTATTTAGCATTATTACTGATTAAAAGTAAATTCTCTTTAATACCATTTCCACCATTTTACCATATCTGTTATTGTGTTAAATTTCAGAGATCAGGTTGGGCCTCAAAAGTATAAATGTATAGGAATTCAGGAAAAAAACAAAATGTTTTTAATGCAAAGTGTAGTAAAGCTTTCAGACTTATGCATGGGCTCAAACAAAGTTTATACCTACTAGATATGTTGCCATGCCCATAGCAACTGCGCAGTACAATTCTCCTTTGCTGAGATCAGACATTCTTGCAGTGCTGAAGACATAAATGCACGGCCTGGATAAAGCAACAATTAACCTTCATGTTGTTTGATGTTGGAAAACTTACACTTTCCTGGAGTGTCAGATCTTTTAGGGGCACTCATGCTGATAGCTGCATGCACTAACTGAATAGTGTACATGTAATACCTCACTTTCAAATAACAAAATGTGTATACCAAATTTTCTAAAAATTATTTCAATCACACCATGTGTAGTAAGATATACGGTATACCAGGGTATATCAGTGGTATTAGCTTTGAAGTAAGTATAATTTTTCCCAATAATTACTGAAGAAGTCAAATAATGTAGATAGACCAGTGTACAGTATACTGCCTTGAAAAATAATTTTCTTTCATGATGATCATTATCACTACAGTGAATTGCTCTTAGAATGGATGTAAAATAATGAACCCACTGGTTGCAGAGAATCACTGAAACAGCAATTGTGTTTCTAATATCCAGTGGACAGTCAATGTTAGTGTATTGAATATGTTATCCATACTTATTCTTAAGGAAAGATAAAACAGTGAAAGTTTAATGTACACCTTTATTGTTTGAAATGTTAACATTTTAAAATTATATTTTTAGTTTTTGATTAATGCAATTTTCAAATTTAATAAAAAGTTTGTAAAGCAGTGTTCTTGGTATGGACAAAAATAACCCTTCTTGGTTACATCGGTTGTCCACTGGCCCATGATGCCTCCACAATATTTTATACATGCCTATTTGACATTTGGTATCCCAGATCAGGTTTTATAGTGATCAAACGCGTTACCTTGAGTGTGCGTAGTCGTGAGTTAAACTGTAGTTTCTACATGTACACAGTCTCAACTCGTGGCATTCACCCCACTCACACGTTTCATGTGAAAACACAACACAAATCGTCTCGTTTACCACTATACTAGAACATTAACAAATCACAGACTTGAACCAAGTCTATTAGTATCAATTGTGTTTATGTTTTACACTAGTATCATACACCCTGTATTTTCCCTATGCTTAATTTACCTTCCATGTTTGCATAGAGGAAATTGGAAAGTCAGTTCTGAACAGCTGATTGTGTTAGTAGTCCAGGTCCCATATATATCCACCAATCACAGTAGTCCAATACCACACACTGGTACTGTGACATATTATAGCCCAAACATGGGACTCTGTGCCAGAGGGTGGGTGACCATTTGCCTGACGTAAGGAGGGCAAATGGTCTCCTGCCCCGAGGGTACATAGTCCCATGTTTGGGCTACAATGTTTTTATTACATGCCTCTCTTACACACATTTTTCTCTCAAAATATTTAGGTTTATTGGTAAATGATAATCATATGCTTTTATTTCCATCTTGGGCGAAAAACCGTTAAAAATAGAATGATTTTTACCATGGAATGGCGCATTGATATATTTAAACTACTGTTACGCGGTTTATCAATTTTTTTCTGCTAAATTTTCCAAAAACTGGATTTCCTATGCAAAACTTGAAATTTCAACATTTTTACATCAAAAAGTTTTTCAGTTGAAAATAGTTCCGGTTCACTTTCAGTCCAGTGATGACTATGCGGCCCGCGACGTCATCGACGAGTTACCATTGAATCCTATGGAGCACGCGATGTTCGATATATGAGGCATGTAATAAAACTGTTTGGATAACTGAGTCTATGTATGTGATAATAATAGTCACTTATTTATGGAAGATACTTTGTTCTCTACAATATAGTTGCAATAATGACTAAGTGATTACCAGGTGTGCAGTCTGCACTTGCTTAGAAACTCGGGTACAAATGAATCTCACACAAATGTCCTGTTGAAGAAAAATATTTGTCAAAGCTGATAAATACAGATGTATCTGAAAGTAACAAACAGATATTGACATTATCAATGCACACACTGAAATGTACAATATTGAGTGTTCATTGAGAAGTCTTGATAATGTGTTGTTAATTGTCCTTTATAATAATAGTGATGGAGATATAGAGTGGAGTATCTTTCTGAAAACTTTAAGGGTTTACTTTTGAAGTCAATCCAGATACACATCCCTAATTAGAAAGGCTTGTTACATGTCCAAATTTGTAATAAGCTGAAATACTAAATGACTTTCAAAAATGTTATATTTTAGTCTGTTTCACAGCTGATATATCCTAGTGTGAGAGACATTTGTAGCAATTCTCATCACAATCTATTGTCAATTTATTCAATGGATATCAGTTTTTTTCTACAATCACTAATTATGCAAGTGAGCTTAAAAGATGCAAGCAAGCCCCATCAAAATCTAGTTAGTTCTCGCAATTAGTAAACCAAGTCTATAGACCATAATTGAATTTGATGAGATGCACTGTTCTTGAGATATAACGCCAACAGCCAGACAGAAGAGAGACAGACAGGCATGACTGTGACATTAGCTAACGCGTGTTAATACATGAGCTAAACAAAACAGTCATTTAAATCTCTTAAAGTGATAAATTCCATGATTCTTTTACTTTTGGTTTTAAATGGAGAGCATACAGTTCATATTGTCAATATATATCAGTTTATTTCTACAATCATTAATTATGCAATTGAGCTTAAAAGATTCATGCCAGCCCCACCAAAAACTAATCAGTTCTTGCAATTTGTAAACCAAATCTATGTACCATACATGTATTTGATTTTTATCAGATGAGCTGTTCTTGAGATAAAGCACCAACAGCCAGATGTAAGACAGACATCACTTTGACATTAGCTAACACGCGTTAACGTGTGAGCTAAAACTGAACACAGTCATTTAAATCTCCTAAAGTGATAAATTCCATGCTTCTTTTATTTTTGTTTTTACATGGAAAGCATACAGTTCATATTCTGAACATTACTATTTGCTATCACAGGTGTTTGTTTCTTTTAATTTACTCAAGTTTACAATATTTACTCCTCTGAAGTATACATTAACCAGGATCTACAAAACTTGTAAAACCTAATTTTTCCAAACACTTTCATTTCAAAGTGAGACTAAAAATGAAACAATTACTGCAAATTTTGAAACTGTTGAAGCAGTTCTACTGTATTGTCATACAGTAAAAACTGTAGATTTTAAAACATTTATGTTGAACTACGGTAAATGGGTCACTTCACCCTCTCACGATGTGAATTGCAATTATAATGGCTCTACTGTATCTAATACACTGTTAAAGTTTAGTTTTGTCATTGCTGGTCTGTTTGATAACACCTAAACCTTGCCAAACTTGGATGACAGAAGGTCACAAGATGACTTCACAATTATCCTCTGCTGGTTGACAGTTTTACACGGTATATGAAACATCAACCACCTGTAAGCAGCCATTGTTGCTCACTGAATAAATATCAAAGGTAACCACATAACAAATCTTAAATACAGGTATTTACTGTCCTTACACTAAAAAGGAACGCAAAGAATGAGGCAATCTATACATTCTAAACTTAAACTTAACTTCACTTGACAAAACACATTGGAATTACAACTTCAACTATACGACTACTAATGTGGAATCTGTAAATTGTGCTTCATAGTTAAGTGCTTTGTTTGTTTGAGGTTCTGTATGTTGCTTAGAAAACAAGTATTTTAAAAATGTTTAAATCTACCTTCTGATTGACCTTGGTACATTCAAAGGCTAAAAAGCAAAAAATTATGTACATGATGAAAAAATATCTCCTTACACTGTTTTTATTACTTCATTTCAAACTTTGCCGTGTGCTAAACCATTCACAAAATATTGGATACAGAATAGTGATCAGAAATAATTCTGTCATCATCAGCTTCGTTTGTCTATGCTTATTTAGAACTCAAGCAGGCTGCCTTCAACCATATATGAACATAAGGCTTCAACCCTGCTACCCCTGTCTGCCTGTAAAGAAGTCCATCTCTGATATGGCAAGCAATGGAATTGGACTTTTCCATGGTGATGAAAGGATGGTTAACTTTATAACTTTCTAAATTTTATTGATGATAAAATAGAACACAAATAAAAGTTGGTCAGCATGATGAAGAAGGTACAGACACTTTTTAAATTCAACATCATCTTTCTTGGTGTCACGTCCTGTGTCAAGTACAAGTCCATATCTTTTACGGAAGCTGTAAATATACTGTGAAGTGTTTGTTGTTTTATTTGCAAATTTATGCAAAAACTTCCAAAAGCTTCAGTCATATTTATGACTTCAGAACAGCAGTAAGCAGTTGAAGAACGATGTCTGTATGCGATTGTTCAGCTCTGATTGATAAAAAATATGAAATTCATTATATACACTCATGGTGAGTATAACATTTGTCAACACACAAGGAAATTTTCCAACATCCCTGACTCATACTCTACCATACTTGCTGACCGTATTCAGACTTATGAGTGGCAAAGCAGTCACACTTATTTTCAGAAAATTTTTCATACAAATGAAACATTTCTGCAAGCCATATCAGCTCAAACTCAAGTCCACAAACTGTCCATTAGATTTTAATCCTTCACACCATGTTTTCCTCCATGACATGTTCATCTCTAGGTTTATGTCGCATTCCTTTAATTCTAGTATGCAGTGTTAGCAACGATGGCACTGGTTGATTTTCAAGATCAGTTCCATTCAAGGATTGTGGTGATTGAGGAGGACTCTCTGCTTTTCCATTCTTCTTCTCTTTACCATCACCTTTCTTCTGCTGCTGACGTAAAGTTCTTCTTTTCTAAAAATAAAAAGACCACTTATACGGTGTTGGAATGTTCAGTACATTTCATTAGAATACAATGCATGGCCGAGTTTTAATCCAAGTGATGGGAAATGTCATCATGGCTTAGATGAAACACAGAATTTGAACACATCTTATTTAAAAGGTAAATATATAAGGGACATTCAGCAACTATGCATTTTATTTTTTATCAGAAACCATAATATCAATGAAACCGATATCGAAAGAGATGTAAATACAGGAATTCATGATGACAACAATAAAACATTAGATCCTTCACTTCTATATGAAATTTAAGAAATTCAGCTCATTTTGATGGGTATAAGGTCACTGTTCAATCGTATGTAATGCAACTAAATACTACGTAAAGTTTTCAGGGTAGAATGTGTTGTACTTTATTTAAAAGATGATGAACAAAGTCAATGTTTGTTTTTTGGATAAGGGGCCCAAAGTTTTTGAAGCCTTGTTAGAATAGAGTTGGATAAGGGGCCCAAAGTTTTTGAAGCCTTGTTAGAATAGAGTAGGGAAGGCATTTTCAATACCTTCTTATGGTGAAGCAATATTATAGATAAATTTTCCATCTTTCACAGTCAGACACTCAGTAGCTGGTTTTTTTACTAATCCATGATTCATGTACTTTTATTTATTTTTACTTTATTCACACTTAGAATTGTTGCAGACTTGACATTGCAACATTCAATCTTGTTGGTTTCAAGGCTCACTGTGAAGGGCGCCCTCATTGGTAGATCTTGCATTTGCAATCACTGAGGATGCAAGGTATGCTTTGTTCTGAATGTCAATTTTTTTTTCAGATTTGATAGCAATATCCTAATGCTATATGTACATGAATTTATCTGCAACAAGGAGATAGAGAAGCATACAAACACATCAGAGTCCAAGGTTCTCTTACAGCAATGATTCTAGTGCACTGAAATCACTGAATCAGATGTATTGATATCACAATGAGTTTATTATCATTGTTTATTGAGAAGTGCCGCATGAAAAATCCAAAAGACAGTCAGACAAAAACACTTAAAAAACAATAGTCTTTTCATCATATCACTAACCTCCACATTTCCTCTCCATTTTTCAGCAGCAGCCTTGGCTAGCTTAATCTGCTTCTCTTTCATATATTGGTGTCTTTTGTAGAAAATTTCAATGTACACTAGGAAAACTCCAGCAAAGATTCCACCAGCAACAAGGATAAATACACCTGATGGATGACAAGTGAAAATCTAACAGGTTGGTTTATAAGTGTGTATACAAATACTTTTTTTTCACCATCAGAGAAAAGATGTTCCAGAACACGTAATATAATATTGCAAAGGTGCACAGACAGTTGCATCAGTGGAAATGACTTTCTCAAAAGTACTTCAAAAATCTGAGCACTTCATAATAAGGTAGAATAATCAACATATTAAGTGAGTTAGATATTGGATGAAAACATTGCAACTATACACAGCGCCCTCTATGGCAGATACAATAGCATTTCTCCTTTTTTATGACTTGATCGTTCTCAGGCCTTAGACAAAACTCAAAAGTCTATGGTTTATGGCTTGTGTGGCATTTCAGAATACATTTTTAAAATTCAGACGTTTTATGACATATCTTAAACATAAGGCCAAAGTCCCTGAAACTACATTAGACATGGATACAAAATAAGTATTTCCTGACTGTATGAAATTATCTCACAAAGGTTATCCTAGGGACCTGTAAACCAAATGTATTAAAGCTGTCTGACCAGCGGTTTTGAAAAAACAAGCAACCCAACAGTTGACAGAGCTCTGCTGTGTTATGTAGAGAATAACTTTTTGTGACACATGTATTGATGAAGAAGGTGGATATCTTTGATAGCTGCTTTCAGGATGGCCTGACCAAAAATGACAAAATTAGCTGCAAAAATACAAAATTGAGGATTTCATCATAATTTCAATATATTACATTAAGATAAAGCCTAGGAACCTGTACACCAAATATCAAAGCTATCAGATGAGTAACTTTTGAGAAACAAATATTTCGACCAAAAATGGCAAAAATTAACCCAAAAATACAAAAAATTGAAGATTTCATCAAATTTCAATGTATCACACTAAGACAACCCCTAGGAACCTGTATACCAAATATCAAAGGCATCAGACAAGTGGTTTTTGAGAAACACATGTTTTGACCAAAAATGGCAAAAATTGCACCAAAAATACAAAATTGCAGATTTCATCATATATTCTATATATCATATTTAGTTCATCTGTAGGAACCTGTATACCAAATATCAAAGCTGTGAGACGAGCGGTTATGATGAAATAAAGTTTTGACCAAAAAATGACAAAAAAATTCCTAAAAAATACAGATTTGCATATTTCATCACAATTTGAACAAATCTAAGTTGGGTTATCCCTAGGGACCTGTATACCAAATAACAAAGCTGTCTGACCAGCTGTTATGAAGAAGTAGATTTTTTTCCAAAAACGCCTTTTTTGCGCCAATTTGCATATTTTCAACAATATCACAAAATTAAAAAAAGAAGTCTCTCAAAATCATATTATTTATCTACACAACAAATATCAAATCAGTAAATACTGTGGTTCTCAAGATATTTGAGTGGACGGACGCCTCACAAACGGACATACATACATACATACAGACTGACGACAGACGCCGGACGGATACCCATCCCAATAGCTTCTATAGACTATAGTCTATAGTAGCTGAAAACAGATTAAGTTATTATTCTCTTATTGTTATATTTTCCCAGAAATGCAAAGTGGTCGTTTCATTTAGTAGAAGTTTTTAGTAAACACTGCAATGTACTTTTCATTTCATATTAGTGTGTTTAAATGTGTACAGCTTTAATCTCACACAGCAACACAACTGACTTGTCTTACCCGCCATGTTTTTCAATCCCAGTGTTGCTGGCTGATTATCCTTGACATCACAGTGTTGAAATGTAATCCACTCGGAATCCAGCCTCTCCATGATTCCACTCTCATGGAAATGAAGAATATTGAGGGATATCTTCTGGGCAAGTGGACTACCTTTCTTTGCTCCGATACCAAATCCAGATCGGCTGAACAACTCTCCAACAGTAACCAGATTACAATCTCTGGCTGCTTCATAGTCCAGTACTGCTGAATCCCAGATGGATGCATCTAATTGTCTGAACAGAAAAGGCAAGAAAAACCATCTGATCTTTAAAGGACATGGATGATAATTGAACCTGTCTTTTACTTTCTTATCAATGTTTTGTCATTGCCATGTTTGAGTTTCACAAGTTTGCTGGTTGGACAAAACAGACTATATAGTTGCAAGTTGTATGTCAAGATTTCATGTAATCATCAATAGGATTATTTTTTATTCAAAATGGGACATGGTGACAAAAAATAAATATATCCAAATGTCTTTATGTCTTAGTCTGAAAACATTTTTAGAGCAACTTGAGATATATCTTGTTGGATAATTTTTTTAGAGAAGTTTGCATTTTGATGGCCCCTAGATTTTTTATAGGGTAAAACAGTTATCACAGCAATTCTTGGATAGTGGGCATATAGTTTGGTTCATGTGGACTAGTTCTCTTATAAAACTACAAATCAGCAATAATACAGGGGCAGAGTGTGTGTACCCAAAATCAAACACCATGACAGATTGTCTGAGGTTTGCATCCATAAAACAACCCTTTCCTCAACTTCACTCAATGTACATGCCTCTTCTAAACATACTAACCCATTCCTGAGAGCAGTGATGGCTGCACTAGCATTGTCGTAATTTTTGGATTGCATAAACATGTACATGGAAGACAATTCCACCTGACGACGGAAATACTGTTCCACTGAACTGCCTTTCACTGTAGCATACATGAAATCATCTGATGGATTCCTCAACTAAAAACAAAGAAAAGTAAACCAGAAATAGAAAATGGAGTCCGTTATTTGTCTAAAGGCATGAAAATATGATAAAAGGTAAACTTTTGTCAGTCTATGATAAATTAATGTTGTCAACTGTGCAAAGTAACTGCAGATGAGAAGTCACCAGCATATACCGGTATAATGGTATGGAGACTAACACTACACATACTGTGTTATTACAATTTATTTCACTTGTATGATACAACATTTTCTGCTGAATTTAATGAAAGCCATCCAGTCACTGTTACATCAATAAGCCCATTATCAAACAAAATGTTTTTCACTTTGACTCAAACTGAAAAATTCATATTCTGTTTTCTATCACACATTCAAAATAAAGTTGAGAGAGGGTATGATTGAACTGACATCAGTACTGCAACATTCAGCTATAGAGGGCGCACTTGTACGTAGCATTGGTTTAAACTATTTGCATATATTGATACTGAGTTCTGAGCTGATAGTCATAAAGTTATGGTAAGTTTTCTTACTCCTTCTTTATCCAAAGAGATTTTATTCCAAATCATCTTCATAACTTTTACTAGTCTACTTTTACAATTTATTTGTCATTTGATTTGTTTATATACTGTAGTTTTGTAGACATGCTTGATATATTTCAACTATCAAGATTTTTACTTTATGAATAAATAACTAACTGAACTCTTCTGTACTAAAATAAATTTCTGAGAAATATTGGACAGGACACCTACAATTTACCTCAGCTTACAGATTTTTTTGTTACTAGTTTCGTATGATGAGAGACTTTGTGAAAAAACAAGGAATAGTATGATGAGAGACTTTGTGAAAAAACAAGGAATTGTCAAAACCCACACACTAAATTCAAAGTCTTTATCCACACACACACACAC
>LD349798.1:62769-78643 GCA_001465055.1 Ptychodera flava | reverse complement strand
GAGGAGTGTGCTACTGGACATGTCAAATCAAATACTGTGGGAACATTGTTTTTCTCTGTGGTGACAAAATTTGTCAGGACATGTGTGTTTATCCTTTCACGCTCAGAAGACTACCTGCTGATCAATCATGGGTGATTAAAATTTGTATCATTTTGTTTGGTCAATTGTCCAAAATCACAACAAAATTTCAGGCCATTTTGCAGAAAATTTGGCAGTTTGCCAACAGCCAATGCTAGCATGAATAGTGCAGTGTAAAACAAAGACAGAACATGATACAATATTAGTGACACGTCTGCACCTCTAAAATGACAGCGATATGCGGTAATTTTTTTCCAACTCAATACAGCTTTGCATTTGTCCTCAAACATTGTACATATTTTTCAATGTAATCATTTATATTTTCATAGTTTTCAGTCTCTAAACAGTTGAAGCTGTAATGCATTGTCTATCGTCTTCACTGGAATGTGACTTATTCCCAACACTTGATGTTATCATCTTGAAGGAGTTCAAAGGTCACAATATGTACACAATGCCATACACAGTAGCTATTGTTGAACCACCAGCAAATATTTCAGTCATAAAGACAATGCTAGGATCACAAGTCTAGCTGTGATCTGTACAATATGAACATTAACATTGGCATAGTTTTGTAGACAGTCTATGAATATCACAGGAATATCAAGAGTGTCAGAGAGAATATTTTTATTCGAATAAATTATTACTACAGAGTAGTTTTCTCAACAGTGGTAAAAATTAGACGCCATGTGTTTTCAAATGATTTCAGGTTATTTGCTTATTTCTAAGGCACAATTTTGATTTGAAGTGGATAGAAACATAAAATACCTGTGTGCCTTATTTCCATGAAAAATTTATTACATGCGCATAACAGCAATTCATCCCTGAATTGTACATGAGAAATAATTCTGTGGTATCTCACCAGCAAATGTAAAATTAAAACTGGCCCTTAGTGGCATTTTCCACATTCCACACTGATATGGACCCCCACTGATGCATACTTAAAATTTTAAATCTGTCACAAGGCCAAAAAATATCACATTTTCCACAAATCAGCATATCACATTGTTATATTGAAAAACTGTGCTGTGTTTTTCTTCAGCGCCTGACAAATTTGAACGTTTACACAAAATCTGTTTTGGTTGTCCTGAATACCAGGATAATTGTAAATGGCGGTTCAGTTTGTGTAAATGACTAGAAAGCTGATGCCATTCAACAGGTGGCTGTGAATTGCCAGAGATTACTTAGCAGTGACGGGAAAGTAAAAAAAAATAATTGGTAATGTGAGACGTGAAAAGAATGAGCGGCATGATATTGATTTCACACGCTATACATACAGGATTGAAATCTTATCATGCGAATAGTGTTGGATATAATTGCAACCTGATGTGTGAAATAGGATGACTAAATAAATATCCACAATGACCCAGATTTTTTTTGGTGACATATTAACTTGTACTAGTGTCACAGTAAAATTCTTGCTGAGCAAGTTTCATTACAACAGATTGATAACTCTAGTATTTTAGAATAACTGTGTTGCCACAGAAAAAAGATATATTCTGAACGATAGTAGCACATGATGACATGGATGGTCACACACATCAGAGTTAGTAAATGTAATGGGTTGGCTGTACTTATATCACTGAGACTCATCATGGTGTGAAATGTTACTGATAAATTTAAATTAATCACTACATGTAATGGTAATGCAGATAGTTTATTATTGATGTCACTTATCTATAATTTTGATGATAACAAAGTTGGATGATGCACAATCATCAACCAAAGTTCCACTTGTAAATTATCAACTTTTTGTAATTTGTTTGCGGTTCAGTCCCCTAAGCTCATTTAGATGGTTTGCTTTGTTGTCAATACATTTTGCAGACACTGGTATGTGATACTGTGAAATTTTGTTTCTGTGAAATATTGACCAATATATTTGTCCAATAAATGTTCATTGACTCCCAATTTGTGTTCTAATTGGTCCACAATGATCAGAATCAGCTATTTATTGGAAAGATAAGTGCCTTGTTGTTTTGATTTGTTGTCTCATTTGTAGTTTTAAATTTTCCTAAAGGAAGGCCTGTTTTTTGCAATGTGCATGTAGTGTATACATGTATATATGTATGTATAGGATAAAGCCCGAGTACGAGGGTTTTATCTGACTTAAAAACTATCGCCCCTAACTGATATATTTTCGTTTTCAATGTGTTTACGTCAACCATCCCCTTTGTCAATGTAACATGTTTAGGATATGAATTAAAACTTTTATTTGTGAAATAGCCTTCCAATGTAATGGAACATCCTATAAATGCCCTAGGGCACATTAGTTTATGTTTGTACCACCGCAGATTTTGTGTTGCAGCTGGTTTCCGCTGTGTTACCAAATTTGAATATTAAAACGTACCAGATGTCTACAGAATATGACATGTTCACTTTTGATTGGACAGTTCTTTACTACGGCGCCGTCATTCGTTTCTGGAATTTGGTGACCAAGGCTTTACGAGTAAATAAAACACCCTGAATTGAGCATTCTGATTGGTCAATCAACAGTAGATAGTTTTAAATATAATTTAAGTTTTTTCAATTTGGTTTTTTGACGGTTTTTCTTATTGTATGGGCTAAGGGCCTGAGACCATATTTAGAACTTAATTTGGAAATCCAGTGAAATTTAAGAACAAATTGTAAACTAAAGCGCTAAGTCATTATGTACATTGTAATGTAATTGTAAGATTCCAACTACCAATGCAGAAATCATCAAATTTATTCTATCAAACATCAGCAAATCCAAAAATGCCCCACACACACCAAAAACTGCACTCTATGATACAAGACAACAAGCTGCAATCTCACAAAAAAATTGAATTCCTAGGGGTTGCCTTTGTGAAGTTGATACAAAGCATAACAGCAATTTGAATTTCCCAACAGTGTGACATTTATACAGACTCTTTAAAATGTCAGTGCAATAGATGGGGTCAGCAAATGACCCGAAACAGGTATAGATCACATTACACAGGTCATCTTTAAATTATCTGACTCTAATGAGATGCAGAAGTAAAGTGCAGCCAGTGAACTGAGTACAGTGTATCTCAATGAAGTAACTGTATTTAATACAGAGTCAACAGGTGGTTTCTGCTGAATATGCAAATTCAAAATCTATCTGTAGGATGGGACTTTTAATTTTTTTTAATTATCTGATTTTCCATTCAACTAACCCCTTCCCTTCAAAACGGGAAAAATAACAGTGCTGTAATGTGAATTGTTGTGGGTTTTTTACCCCATGTGTTTGAAAAATTGCATCATTTTTATGAAATAGGAACTTTTATTAGCCAAACCATCCAACGCCGAATACAAGTCTCAGTAGCATCCAGGGTTGGCCATGTGATGAAAACAATAGGCGTCATAGAATTTTGTTCATTGATGTTATTTCACGTTCTGTAATCCTTGAAAAATTATACTTCTTAGAGGGGTGGAGTAATTTTTAGTTCCTGAAGACTTAGTTGTACAAGTTGAAATCAAATTACCTACATAAAGCAGAAGGGCGCATGCTAAGAGACAAATCTTTTTATTCCATCTGAATGGAAGAATGCGTAACCCAACACAAGAAAATCCACGTTTTCCTGAAATACCTGATAAGAGCAAAAATATTTCATGGATGATGGGTGTTTGTTATCAGTACCACCCCTGGTTCTTGGAACTTATCATTTTGAAAAACTGACAATTCATGTGTACTAACCCGTATCCCCAGGGCCAAAGTAACTGCCTAACATATTTATTTAAAAAAAAACACCAAGTCGGCTTCCCTTCAACCAGACTTGACAAAAAACATACAATCCTGTATTTGGGTCAGGTGGCACTCAGTTAGTAGAGCATGTCAAAGGGAGGTTTGAGTTTCCTGGTTATGCCAGTGTTGAAAACAGCTCAACGGAACTGTAAAGTGTTTGGTAGAATGGCTGATTGGATGTGACATTATGTAAATAGCTAAACTCTCACCTTACAAAACCACATACCTAAGTTTTGTTTGATAGTTCTCTCTGTATTATGGACCTTTTGTTTGGAAGCTTCTGAGTATTTTTTTAACCCCCAGGTGAAAATACCTCCTCAGTGAGGCAATCTGGCCTGTAGTTGACCCAAACACATCAAAGGAATAAAGGCTTACAAAATCTTCAAAGCTGAAATGCCTGTGTTACCCTCACAGGGTCACACAAGGTCACACAGGTATATATTTTCAATGGGTCTGGCACAGGAACATATTTTCAATTGATCTTTAATAGCTTATTCTTGGACCTCATATGTCCCAGGGACCACTGATATTGATCAAGGTAAACAACCACCTTGGGATCAAATTTCAGAGTCTCTTTCAGCAGTGGAGTTGCATTAAGGAACTCAGAGAGGGTTAAAAGTCAGGGGTCGTATACCTATTTGCTAAAGGTGTGCCCTTGATCATATCTGGGTGTAAAATACACTTAAATTCTTCTTGGCTGTGTAATATGTACTTCAACAATCCACTTGGCAAGCCAAGTTCTGTATTTAAGTAGCTGCACATTCATTGAGTTTAATTCGTATGCCTTGCACTGACAAACAGGTGAAGTGTTTAACTAGTGCTGGACAACTTGGAATTATATAAGGGTAGCTTGAACACATGGTATTCTGTTTGTCCCATATGGTGTGCACTGTGTCAACAGAAGATTTTTAAGATCTCTAAAGAATGATAACTTCACTTTAAAAGTAAATGTGCCAAGATAGAGCTGTTCTGTTGATTGCTAGGTGTAGCCTATTAATCACTGATGTCTTTGCCAATAGTGGATGATTGACACACATCAGATTAAGGTGTTCATTGTTCTTCATTGTTTTGTGCTCATATGCATCAATTTTAGCTGTGAGATATAAAAATACTACTAGGCCCTTGAGTTTCTTTGGGGATATTGCATGTTAATTATCAGAGAATGGATGTACAGGTATATATCCTATTGCAACCATACAGAGTACCGGTAGAGTGTGTACAGAGGTGTATTGTGGGAATTTGGTTTTCAACATTGTTGTCTCCTGTTGTCTCCATTCTTGTAGTGTGCATATAGTCAAGAAGTCAACTTTTGTGAACTTTTTTCAAAACCTAATTGACATGTGCATACTTAAGGAGTTGGAATCAAGAGTGTTCATTGTTTAAGAGAGAAGTCAAACACTTATGGAATTTGAATCTAGTTTTCTCATGGTCACCTGTTACTAGTAATGTTGTTATAAGCTTTGCGTGTTTGTTTTGAAAAACAAATTCCTTAAGTTGACTTTCTCCCCTCGCATCATATTGGTAGTACACCCCAAGGTTTAAGTGTAGTGATCCAAACATACCATCAAACATACCATACATGGTATTCTAAAGTCAGTTGTGGGATACTTAAAGTATTGACCTGTTCACCCCTAGTTCCTTGTGAGCTGGTCCACAATCACAAGTGATAACAATAGGTTTGGGTTAAACCATGGTGGTGAGAGGGCTAATGTACTATTTGCCTGCAACAGCACATATGGGAGACTGTGTAGCTTGTCATTGAAAGAGTTGCACTGAACTGTGCTGCTAGTTTTACTGAGCAATTTAAATTGCCAGGGAAGAGTGTATTATTAGTATTGTTTGTATAATTTCAATGGTTCATCACTATCTAAGTCACATTTTATTGCTGCAGTTTCTGATTGTTTACATGAATAGCCTTGTTCACGGTTACAGGTTTGTTACTAAATATAGCTGTACGCGCGCGACATCGGACACGCAGCTTGAAATGCGGACAAATTTTATCAATGTTGCATGCGTGGCTGTTTTTGCAGCTTGTACTCTGAGTCGTGAATATGTTTTTTAGTATTCACTGTTACACTAGCAGTCGCCCACTGAGATGTATTTTCGTCGTTCTTGCATGCGTAATTTTCAAAAGCGTAATCTAAAAATGCGGACAAATATTTATTTTTGCATATTAATGAGAGAACAGTGACGTAAACTGTGAACGGCCCTATTGACCCTTTGAGCATTGTAATTTTTCCCACCAAACATTTTTACCGAATTTCTGAATTTTTTGTAATATTTTTTGACAATTTTGCACTAAGTGAACATCTCATGTTATTGGCTTCAGATTTTTACCAAAATTTTAGGAAAATTCGGAAAAAGTTGACCAGTGTATATTTTGATATAGGCGATAAAAATTGTATTCGGCACTCAAAGGGTTAAGGCTTTGTCTATTGCTTCTGAAACCAAGGACATGAAACCACCTGTTGAGTCAATTTTAGACCTGTGGTTGTAAAATCACTTGTCACTACTGCATGCATGTATCATTAGTTTCCTAAAGGACAAGCAGCTGTAAATTTTACTGTTTTCTCCTAATATTTCAACAAACAGGAGAAAAAATGTAAAATTTTCATCAATAAAAATTGCATTTTTGTGGCGATATTGCCTTTTTAATAGGCAATTTGGGTTAGCTGCCTTTTAGAATCACATCAGTGCATCAGAGATACAATCCTCAAGGAAATCATTCCTTAGAATCACACAATGCAAGATAAAAACGCAGAAAAAATAAAGATTTTGTACTGAGGGCTAGGATTATTTGGATCAAGAAATTCATAACATTGTAGTGTGAAAGCTGTTTGCAATTGTCTGTCATATTTTAAACAGGTTAATATAAATGAAACTGCTTCAGCATCTGTAATGTGGTTGTAATTAACTGTACTGTGGATATAGCAGTCTAACAAAAGCAATCATTGTTTTTGTGTATTCCGAAAGCACAATACAGTTTGCTGGTTTAAAGGCTTTAACTGTTAATGAGCAGCATTTAACAATGCTGTCACACAATTCAGACCTTTGATTTCAAGGATAACATTTGCATTATGGGGACCAGGCAAACAAAAAGAGCTCAGGGCAGTTTTCCCCTGGCTGTGTGATTTATTTATCTTTAAATGCCCACAAAATGCACAAGTAGGGTACAATGCCCTACATGTAATTGGTCAGTAAACATAAAATTTGGGATGGATGCATGTAGAATCCTAAGGGGGCTTGAAGTGTCTTTACTAAACATGGTTCACGGTGTGGGCATTTGTGTTGATGTGCCTACCTGTGTTATTTGATTGACAAAAGTACGTCAACAATAATGAAGGACTCAGAACAGAAATTCTTTTGATTGCATTACAGATCTTGATCACTACACCTTGAACCATTCAACCGGGCAAGTGCACTTTCAAGTTTGACTGTGTACTTTATTGCTCTCAAGAACTATGCAAATTTGAACATCCATACACCTTTGTGTGCATGCCTTAATTGTATGCATCATCAGCTGTTTTGACCTCAGCTGTAAGACACAATTGCCACTTGAGTAATATACTATACCGGTATATTATAACCCAAACAAACACTATGTGCCTGAGGGTAGGTGACCATTTGCCCGATGTCAGGAGGGCAAATGTTATTCTGCCTAAGTAGTCCATTCTTTGGGCTATAATGTTTTTATTACACACGTCTCTTACATAGTTTTCACTCCAAATTTTTTTTATTTACATGCAAAGGACAATTATATGTGAGACAACAATCCGTAAAAGAATGGAAAAATTTTCATCATCAAACAGCGCATTGATATATTACTGTGGTTTATCGATTTTTTTTAGGCATAATTTACTACATTCTGTGGAATGGGGTTTGCAACGTTCGATATATGAGGCATATGTATAGATAACTTTCTTTACCCCTAAAATGCATCTAATGATCAAACAAAGTATTTTGAATTTCACTTGAAGGAAAGTGATGGTAACACTGACAGTAAGGTTGCTGTTGTTGTGACTGCATCCGCTGTATAGAGTGTATTTTACAACCTCTATGGTGCATTGTATTTATTGCCAGGTCAGAAGGAGATAAAGTAAGGTCACTTCAAACCTTATTTATGAATGACCTCTTTTGTGCTCAATTCATACCAACAGTGAATTGAATAAAGCAGTTACATTGGCTAGGTCTACCAATACGACAGTGAAGTGATACCATATCGATGAATAAGACAATCTGATGTAAAAGTTAAACTGGAAAGTTTTATTGTTATCATCTTAGATCACTGATCTGTCACAAATTACTGTAACAGTATACATTTTTACCCTTCTGTGTAACATTGTTATCAAAGCTTGAGAGATTGCAACATTACAAAATAATTGTAACATATTTCTAATTGAAAATGATGATGGTTTCACCTTGGCCTAGCACTAGTTTGGTAGAGATCATAAAATATTATTGTCAGACAACAACTTTCAACCAGCTGATATTCCAAAGTGGGCCTATGATAATTAATGTCTTTCTATTCCGGCATGTCTATTTTTGACTCACTGGGGTCAACCGTGTGACCTATATTCTGTAATGTCCATCATAAAATAATAGCGTACTAAGGAACAGATGATTAAATCTTGTAAAAATGTGAAAGTTGTTCACAAAATCAATGCTGTATTAGTCTAGAAGTAACAAGTGAAGAAAAATTAAGCAAGCAAACAATCTATTGAAACAGGTTTATGCTATATATGTTTTAAAAATATATAAATTTGAAATATCCAATCATTATTCATTCTTGTACATCAACTTTTTTACAGCCTTGCCAATAGAATTGTGAACAAAGCATGCAGGTACAGTTACATACTGTACGGTCTGCTGGTTTACAGTAACTGTCACTTTTGACATGTTTGTCTATTTTGTTCCATTTATCAACGTCAACTATATTTCCTTGGTTTACTGCCTATAGCATTTTGAAGTACCTGGTGTTTGTTTTGTCAGTGGCGTCTATCAGTTTGTGATGTGCATTGTTGTTGCTGACATTGTCAACTTGATTTGACAATTTAACAGTCAATTGTCCAGACCTTTATTTCATGATCAACTCTTATAATGCTCGACACATACAAACAGTCAATGTTGAAAATCTAGCAGGTATTTCATCACATAGTTGGAAGAAGACCAAGAAACTGTAGCTGACATAATTGCAACAAAAAACCTAAAAAAAATTGTCAAAAGTTAAAGTTACTGGATCTTGAAAGATTTAAAGATGCATTCTGTCTGAATAATAATTTTTGAGAATGATTAATTGACAATCAAAATTGTTTGTGCAAATCTGTAAGGAAAGGTAAAAGCCATTTAAACTTTATATTTATTTACAAATTTCCTTCCAAAATTATGCACTTCACTACCCTCTCACGAATCAATTTTAAACTGTTTTCATACCTGAGTGAATGTTGTTCAACAATAAATGCTTGCAGGGGCAGAGCACAGTACATGTACCTGTACCATATATTAAGGTCCATAAAACCATAACACAAGGTCACCTTTGGGTGGGGTACAATCTCTGACCTGAATTTCAAACTGCAGCCTCATAAAACTGCATTGAAATCCTGAAACAGCTTGTAAAAAAATATCGTTTATGCGTAAAAAAGTCGTTTATCTGTTTGTTATTTATAATTCATAAGCTGTAATACTGGTATCAATACATTTATTCTATTTGTAAACCCTTGAAATTCAAAAATACTTGAAAGTCATGTTGGAATACACAGGTGTTTACACAACTTTTTTAAAAAATGTGTTCAATGTTATTGACAATTGCATTCTGGTCTGGAGTATTAGTCATCTGCCAACTGTAATGCTTATTATACACTATGGCTTGAGTCTGTATTCCAAGAGACACAGAAGAAAATTAAATAACAAATTTCCTAAAACAAAGATAACCAATTTTATACAGATATGTACATATTAGTGGTAACTGGGAAGCCAGATACAGTCATGGATCATGTAAATGATATTAATGCTGGATACATTGTTGCAAGGATGGTTTACATTGTTGCAAGAATGGCTACACTGTTACAAGAATAGTTTTATGTTGACTTGGCTACACCATCAAAGGAACTGGCACAGTTGAAAGTTTGGCACCACACCCCCTCAAGGACGATATTCTATTGTTAGCTTTATGTACCCACCCAGTACCCTTGCAGAATGCCGTCTGATATGACATTTGGCCTGTGACACATGCAGTACGTGTGCTGACATTGCCAGAGGTGGTTTCATTCACTGATAACTAGTCAAATAAGATTGAAATGAAAGTAAAATCTAATTTTACAGATTATTTCAAGATTACTGTGAAAGCCTCAAGGCAAGTTGTCATATTTAATGATGACATTAAAATAAATTCTGCATACTTACATGTAGCAAATAGGTCAATGTCAATGTTGCAAAATCAATTTACTGGTAGCGCTACCGGTACATATACCGATAGTATATTTGAAGAAGACCCTGACTTTGACACTGTATGTTTCCATGTTACCACAAATAGAAGTGACATTTAAGTTTTAATTATTTCAAATACACACACCAATTAGACAAAGACAGATTTCAATGTTCAATCAGATCTGGTTGTGAAGGTATTGGTATCTGAACATTGACAGTTGAAATTATTGAAAATATTAGTTACATACCGGTACATGTGCATTACTACATGAGGGCGTATGGTTGCTTAACAAAAGTGATGCAATTGTTCAAAGACTATCTATTGAAAATCGAAATGAACATTTTCTTTCATCAAACCAGAGAAAAGGCTTGCTGTTTAATGCATGCTGTGTCCAGTAGCCTTGAGTGTGTTTCTATGACGTCAGCTGTCATTGTAGCAAATAAATTTTCCATTGTAAACATTAAGGCTTTGATCTGCCAGCTTTTGTTTCAATTTTGTAAATCTATTCAATGCATTTTCAAAAATCTCCAGGACAACATTGATGAAAAAAACCATATCAACAATGCGGCTGAGAAATTATAAATGACAGCGAGTATTGTCTGTGCTCATATCTCTGATTTGATGAAAAGCACCCATGAAAGTTGAAGAGTTTGAGTGGTAACAGATGGTCTGTGGAAAACTGATGTAAAAAATGGCATATTTAGGGATCTTCTCAAAAAGGAAAGTCTATTGGATAAAATCCTGAAATGAAAGAAAATGTGGAAGTAAAGTATTCTAGCTATTTTGTTACCCTGTCATTTAAAGGTATACTGTCACCTGTTCCAATTTTGCCACAGTTACCATGGAAAGAGAAAATCTAACCAATCACTGATTTTAAGTGGGTGGCCGGTTTTTAAAAACAGCGCCCTCACACTGGCATTTTGAATACAAGGAACGCCCCTTTGACTATATATGGGCATATTTAGATTACAGGTGACTGTATACCTTTAATATCATAATGCCACATTTCTCTGTCAAGGTTCATTGATTTCAGCTATTGTTAGTCATTCAAAACAAAGTCAATATTTTAAGTTTGCTCAAGTATGGAGGGGGGGTTCCGGTTTTTGAGCAAAATTTCTATCAATTCCATTAAATTTACAAATTAAGGCATCCATAATGAAATAATGAAAAAAACAAAAACTATAAAAATTGAAAGAAAATGAATGGTGAATTTCAGTATTCAAAAGAGGGATTGTCACAACTTTTGTTTAAAGTGATAAAGTGTTTAAATGCATAGAGTCCCTGCCTTGAACCAGATTGTAAAATAAAATCAGTCTTGTGTGACAATACCCACTCTTTATGGGAACCTTTTCATCTAGGCAATTCAGTCTTACAACATGTCTGTATTTATGAAATATTATATTGTGTGTAATCATAGCAACAGAGATCAGTGAAATGTACAAATGATTATTGATATTTTCAACCATCTGTTGGTGTTCACATCAATAAAATTCTGTTTTGCATCAACCTCTGTATGCTTGTTTGAAAATTAATATCCACTGCACAATTCAGAGAGTCGTGTTGATTATGAATTTTAGAAATTTAAATGACACATGTTATAAAATTACTTTCTTATTCTTTTAACCACTTGTACAGTTGCATTTCACAATTATGTCGGTCCAATATGCAGTGACAGCTGATTTAGATTTTTTCTGTCTCATTTAGTAGCCATTTTGGGTTGAAATGAGAATATATTGGTGGCTATACACTGTATGATTCAAGCAAAAGTACCATATAGTAAGATTGTTGAGAAAGACTTAAACAGATAATGACATCATGATCACACTTGATAGTGATGTCTGAGTTTTTTATATCAGGTCAATTAAGGTCAATGGTCAAGGGTATGTTGTTGTAAAAGTTGATAAACAGCTGGAGATGTCAATGATCAGGGGTATTGTCACTTTCTAATCTTATCCGCTTGACTTATAGTTTTGTTTTTGAATCAAACTCAGACAAGATATTAACAGAACTTAATTTTTCCAGAAAGATGCTAATACCTACGATTTTGTGAGAGAGTACGTGCAATGGAAAGCTACTGGTGAAAGCTTAATGTATTTATTTTGTTAGAATTATATTATAAACATTACTTGTAATGGAATATTTTCTCTCAAATCACTTACAGTTTTTGGGTTTTTTTGAAGCAAATGAACAGTCATTGCATTATGTCATTCTTTCGGAAAAATTCATAGAAAAACCGGGAACGTCTGTAGTTGTCACAGAGAATATGGTCATAGAATTCTCATGGAAATGTCGGACGAATTCAAGTGCAATTCTGATACTAGTTTTATGTACATTGTTGGTATTAATGGACAGAGAAGGAAATAAGATTTCCTTTGAAAGGGATTGAACTGAATAATTGATAACGACAGGTGGTCTGTTTTCATGGTTACCATTTGTATAAAAATATGATATCAGAGTGTGATGGAATTTTACGTAGATTAAAAATGATTTTTGTATTTCTTCATGTTAAATTAGGTGGCAAATTCACTGAGGGAGAAAAATTGTTTGGAGGGTTTTTAAATTTCAAACAAACCTGTCATGGATGTACCCAACATTCAGTAGCATTTATAATTATATCAAATTGCTGACATGCCACAGCTCTGTTGAAATTACCATCTGAAGTACGAGTTTTAGATTATTATTTTTCTGCTTACAAAATACAATTTGTTGTACTACTTCTAAAGTCATATCAAAACTTCACGTGTTCAACTTGTAAAACCAACATGTATGTGTGTAATATTATGTCCAGTGCTCACATAATTTTAGTCTGGACTTCTGAGAATTAATTTCTCAAATTTTCTCAAATTTTCTCAATTTTTCACCGTGGGCCAGTGGTCACCGTGGACCAGTGGTTAGGGTAACGGACTCACTATCGGAGGATGGTGAGTTCGAGACCCGGTTCAAGACCCAGTAGGTCCAGATCTGGAGTAATGGACACACTGTCAGAGGACGGCGAGTTCAAGACTCTAAGCACGGTGCCCCTCAGTGCTCCATTGGGGGAGTTAGTGGATTATGCGTACCTCATCCTGTAATTGGGCTAACGCCCGTTGGATGATGGGCTGATAAAAAAAAATACATTGTTTGATCATAGACTCTCGAGAAAATGGTTTGGTTTGATACATAATGCCAGTATTTGCATAGTGTGCAAACCAACAGACTTATGGAAGAAGAAACAAATCTACTTGTTTGTAGAGCAAAAATAATGCACCCAGGCAAGACTGAAGATTAGTGGACACAAAGAAATTTTGTTCAAACTGTTTGCAACCTAGGGAGTCCACTGATACCAATACTTTTATTTAGAACCCCTAAGAAAATGCCCTTTAGTTTGCAAGCAAAGATGTTTCCATTAATCTTCATTTGTACCTGCATTTTGTATGAATAGTTTATTTACATATACATGTATAGTCCCTGTAAATTGCTAGCAACTGTGTAAGGCTAGCTAGAATAATTAAATTCTTTGTTTGGGGTCTTCTAAAAATTTGAAATTTAAAGCAAGATATATAAAAGTGTTTGAAAAAATAGAAAGTTCATGTTTTTAGCTCCGCTGTCAGTGATGCGGAGCTTATCAAATAGGTTGATTTTCCGTTGTCATCGTCGTCGTCCGTCAACAATTGTCTTCTCCTCTGAAACCACAAGTCCAATTGCTTTATAATTTTATGTGCAGTTCACTTGGGGTGACCTCACTTAATTTGTTCAAATCATGGTGAAATTTGCATATTTGTATTTTGAGGACATTTTTTGGTGTTTTTGGTAAAAAAATCTTCTTCTCTGAAATCTCTTGTCCGATTGCTTTGAAATTTCATATTCAGTTTACTTAGGGTGACTTTTGTCAGATTTGAACAAATCGTGGTGAAATTTGCATATTTTTTGGGGCAATTGTTGCCATTTTTGGTTGGAAAATTTTATTCTCAAAAAACTACTCATCAGATAGCTTTGGTTGACATGTTCTTAGGGATGATCCGATATGATATATTCAAAGTATGATGAAATCTTCAATTGTGTATTTTTGCAGCTTATTTTAGCCACTTTTTTCTGGCCACTGCATTGAGCTATCAAAGATTTCCACCTTCTTCATCAACATGTGCCAAAAATAGTTATTCTCTACATAAACACAGCGGAGCTATATTGGCCGCTAGGTCGCTTTTATACATTTATTTGATTGTTTTCATGTAATATGAGTGCACTCAAGAATCAGAGCACAATTTAATCTACTATTTCACTTCCATGATTTGGATCTAGGATGTGACACTCTGCAAGTATGCAGACATTTTCAGTACATTTCACAAATTTTAAAAAAAGATTAGTCAGCGGAAAAGTTACATGGTAAAGTCTTGTTTAAATGCATTGTTTATTCCTGAAAACATTAAAAAAGAATTTAATCATTTTTGCTTCATATAGGATTTTTGCTGTAGTTACAAATATATAAGACACCAATAAAAGAAAATTTAACGGCTGATCTAGCATTGAATTTTGCAATTGATTTGAATAACTAAACATGTCTCCCTCCTCTTCACATCCCTTGATTGTTATTGTGTTTTCTTTGCAATGTTAAATGATCCATTGATAATGAAACGTATTAATCATTGCAGCCCAGGAAGATGAAAGAGAGGTCAACTGAGGTCATGCATCTCCTTCAAGCCAGAGGAATATATTAAATTTAATTCATATTTTTTGTTTAAACACTTCATTGTATCAGTCTCAATGTCAAGGCTATTATTTCTGTAATGAAAACAAAGACAAAATTAGCAAGAAAGCTTTGTGTTGTTTTTATTCATTTGCTAATTAAACTTTACATGAGAATGTCATGGGTCATGCATGAATTCTGTTGAAGTATCAATGAAAAAAATTATCATGGTTCATGGTTTTCAGCAGGCCAGTGACGATTTGAAATATTGTTCTTTAGAAAAGCCGTTTTTTTCCTTGCTGAATCGATACTTTTTAATGTCACTGCAGCTTGTATATGTCACTGAGTATGAGTTCAAAAGGTATTTTCTGTGTTTTATCACCTATACATAGAATACACAGACTGATAATCCCGTGTAGAAGACACTCAGTCCTATCATATCAAAAGTTATCTCTGAATTGCTTTTATCGTGTTTCTAGCTCTATTTTCAGCAGCGTCTTCTTATCATTCTCAGAAATTCTGATACAAGTTTACTGAGTAATGGCAGTCCGGATTCCAAAAACTGCTCATTGCCAATGGCTGCATCCACAGACAGCAATACACTGAGTTATATAAAGTTTAATACGAAAGGAAATACATCAAATTTATTTATAATTTTAATACAGAATTGATAATCATATGATATCGATTTTCAATAAATTATATGTTGCATTCAAAGCGAAAACTGTCACCAGCTAAATGAGCCTAATAGATTACATTGTCTGAGCAACATCTTACCAAATATTTCCACTGTCTGGTAGCTGTAAATGTCAACATCAGACTTAATCTGATAATATATATGCAGGATAGAGAAACAGAAAGCTGCCCTGAATTTTATTGATAAGATAATCTCTGTACACACAGATACATTTCATAATCTTTGTAGCATTTCATAATCTTTGTAGAAATGTGTAGAGTTTGTGTGCAGTAAGACATGATGCGGAGTCAA
>LD349798.1:20351-40860 GCA_001465055.1 Ptychodera flava | reverse complement strand
ACTTAATTGTGTTGCTTCTTTGGTTTTCAGTATCTCTCGTCTATTTAATAATGTATTTCGTTTTCTTACTGTTGCTGAAATTGGTAAAAGTTTATCCCAGAGCTGAATGCTGTGGAATTATGCCAACTTATGAAGGAAATTTTGCATTTTGTAGTTTGCGGCAAATCTGCAGTAACATGCAAAATAATTTGCCGCAAATTTTACCTACTCCTGGTAGCTGTCCTGCAAGATGCCACAATTTTCTGTGAAGTTCCTGCACAGTCTTTCAGGTACTCTGTAGTTCAAAGGGCTATTGTGCAATCACAGGCTTCCACATTTCCAACACAAACTTACTGCAGTTACTGTTTTCAGCATTTCTTGCACTATATATTTGCTCAGTGCAGCTAATGTGTATAATTCGAACGAATCACCTTACAGCAAAGCTGCTGCAACTTGTTGTATTGTTGCACAGTTCCTGCACAAAGCTACCGCACAGTTACTGTTTTCATTGCTTCTTGCACCTGAGCGGCAGCAACTAATTTGCATGAGAAAAAATCGCCTTACAGCAGAGCTGCCGCAACCTGCTGAATATTGCTGCACAGTTCCTGCACAAAGCTGCCGCACAGTTACTGTTTTTATCATTTCTTGCGCCTGTGCGGCAGCAGCTAATTTGCATGCGAAAAAGTCGCCTTACAGTTGAGTTACAGTAATTGTCTGTTGCACTAGTGCCGCACCTGTGCAGGAACACTGTGCAGCAGGCTAAAAATTTTCATAAGGGGGAAACCAGCGGTAGCAAAAAGATGAGAGTTTTGTTTTGGAATGTTTAGAGGTGATTGAATCATTTTGATTGGGGATGGGAAGCAGGGAGATTTGCTAGTTTGGAGAAAGAAGAACATATTGACCAGGGGGGAGGGGGAATTTTCAAATCATAGCAAGATGGCTGTTAAGAAGAACTACTATTTCCCTCACTCAGAATTATAATTTTCTTCAAATACATTTACTTATATGTGAAACTTCTATGGTTGTAGTTTCTCAAAATTGGCTTGTTGGCAGCCCTGGTTCTATTCTTCTGTATGCACCATGATAATGTAATCCCAGCACTGCAACTCTCAACATACTGTCTGGTTTTTGAATTCAGCATAACATACCGGTACATTGTTACACTATTATTACCGATACATTCAGATTCCAAGTTAAAGCCAAGAGAAGAATGATACATAAATGGTTTACAATGGTTTACTTCCGGTGATCCGTGCATGGAGCTACCTAGGGCACCTTCCATTCAATTATTTTCATCTTTACAGTCATAAAACCACATCAGAATTGTTTTTTTTTTTCACACTTTCATTCACAGGGTCACCATTGAATCTAGAGGTGTTAAGTGGTAAGAAAATAGTCCGGCAAAGACCATTTCACTCATGATCATTGCTAAATATCCATACCCATTAGTTAATGCAAAATCCATTCATAATCATCGTCAAAATTTGTTGCACATCTACTAAATCTGCTAGAAAACACACGGATGATGAAAAGTTGGCGTTGAACGTCGAGGTGCTTTAGCAATGCAGACTGAATGATTTAATATTTGCATCCATTCTGTTCAGATAAATCACTTTGGTAAAATATGATTGGTTAAAAGTTTTTGACGAGGAAATTAGGAAAGTTGAAGAAATTTTGTCAATGTATATCACAGATTAATCAAACTGTTATGCATACTTAACCCTTTCAAAGCTGTAATTTTTCCCGACCAAAACTTTAGTACAATATGTTATCAATTTTTATGGATTTTTTGGAATACTTGCATAATTTCGGACCAGTGTCTGTAGAAGCACATATTTGCCATGTACAGCTTTGAATTTTGAACATTACATTGTCTTCTTGCAGAACACCACAATAATTGCATTTGATCAAATTATTCTGTTGTGTTGTTTTCATATTATAGTCGGATCCCTTGAGCTGAAATATTCAAATAGAAAATTACAGTGCCGTATCCTTTTTTAACTTTTGAAGCCTGAAAAGAAACAAATTTTTAGTATTTTTGGCCTAACAGTGTTACTTTGAACCCGAATTGAAGCAGTATGCTTGTTGATATTTTACTTCTGCCTAAAAACTGAGGAATAGTGATTTCATTGATGCCAACTTGTTGTCATTCTTTGTTGCTTCAGTTGTTGATTGAAAGTTTGCTGAATATGATACTTACTTGTTCCTAAAAATATAAAACTTTTTTGGAATGATTCCTTTCTAAATTTAGGAAATAAATCCTGGGAATGTTATGATTCTTGACCACTTTCCCATCACTTTTTGTCCCAGATTTTATTCAACTCAATTTTCACAATAATGTCACAGAATTTATTTCAACATCTGATAAAAAATCCTGTTTATTCCAAAATGTTTATGTAATAAATTTTAGCCTCCATCAAATCAACAACTTATCTCACATTATCTTTACATTTGTAAAGTTATATCACAAAACCAGCTTTTACAGTACCTTTACCATTGATACCCAAGCAATGTGAAGTTCAAAAGTCCAGAGTTTGCAATTCCTCCATACAGTAGTGGGCACACATTTTCATTTTATGATCTGTACCTCAGGCTCTGTCCATAACACATTTCAGTGACATATCCCAACCCATGCACTGTTGCTGTAATTCTTTACATTAAACCGTTCATGAGAAAAAAATTGCAAAAATCATCCATTTCACAAAGAAACCATTGTGATAAAACCAGTGGACAAGAATGTCAGATATGTGCTAAAGTGACTCGATACTAAATCAGATGTGCAATTTTCATGAACTTAACAGCTGCATATAGCTAATACTAACATTGCAATTTTCCTTGCAGCAAACAAGGAGAAAACATTAACGACTAATTAATAAAAAAAACATTGTGATGGTCTGCTCTATTTTCTTACTATTAACACTGACTGACCTTCAGAAAAATAATGTCATAATTTATTAATTCTATTTGTGTTTAATTGTGTGTCTCTATGTTGGTGTATAAAGTCTGTCTGTTGGTTAGTCCGTCAGACTCTCCATATCAAAAATGAATATTACTTTGTTTACCTGTCTATCAATTTTTCTTTCCTATCTTTGTGTCAGCAGTCGTAGGTTTCTTTAATGCCTGTACCAATCATTGCTCTATCAGAATTTAGCCAGTATCTGTGTATGCCAATGTGCAGTGACCCATCTGTATCTGTTGCTGACGTTTTCTGTTAAACCATTCTCAGCAAAGTTTCTTTGTTACCATACTGTCTTTGATTCCACCAAATTAAGTTACAAATATGATTATTGATAATAAAAGACTTCGTCAAACTTTCACCCAACTTACGTAAGATATTGTCCTTAATAGTTCTTTTTGTACTTTAAATGTCAAATTTCCATGTTTAAAACCCTGATTCTCTGATCAAATATGTAGAAATTTGATGATTACCATGGCAACATGTAATGTTATTAGATATGTCCTTGTCTAACTCAACTTAATTACACAATTTGTGGATCATGTGATGTTGGGACATAATATCCATCATTCCGTTTTTCCTGCAGATCCATTAAAGCTGGAAGTTATTGATGCCACAAAGGTGACAGCAACTGGAGATGGTCTGTACAGAGGACAGGGAGACCAGCCGGCTTACTTTACAGTTGATCCGAGAGGGTCGGGAAAAGGAGAACTGAATGTACAAGTAGAAGGTCAGTGAGGTTAACGACCTTTGACAAAGATCAACGACCCATGATAGCGGTCCCTTTAGATGTAGATAAATAACTGATACAGTTGTGTACACTGTCTGTTAACTTTATAGCTAATGGCTGGAAATGTGTGTTCAATAGATAGTTATCGAATAAGATAACAAAGTTATGAAGTGAAGAGGGTTCATAACACCATGAAAAAAATTGCACCTGTCAACACAAACCATACTGTGAAATGACACAGTTTTGTCAAACAACAATGTCGACATGCCAATTGTGATCAGTTTTTAGAATCCAGCCATTTTGTTTATCATATGCTATGGTTTACCTGTCGATAAATGTGCTGGTTGATGCAAAGTTTAATTAGTGTGTTTGCATTCAGCGTAGTATGTAAATGAGAGAGGATATAAAAATTGTGGATATAATTAACTAAGTTTTTGACGTGATTTCAATTTTATGTCACATGAAAATGTGACAACAATTTTACTAGTATATCTCCTTACAGTAGATGTTAATATAGCACTGGTGTGGGCAGACTCTCCCACAGTCCTTAATGACTAACGTAGATTAGTCTTTTTATTTGTGCCATAGACAGTTACCATGCCACCTACAAAGTTAAAATTTCTGGTGTTGTTCAATGTCAGGTCCCAAATCATTGGCCAAGTGTAGTGTTGATCCCAACGTTGACGGAACGTACAGTGTTACCTACATTCCAGTTGAAACAGGTCTGTTCAATGTCAAGGTCACTTGGGCCGGCAAAGACATTCAAGGTAATACATTGACTTTTGAAATAATTTTTGATCATCGAGAAAATTTAATTTTCTGTCTGTGTATTTTCTTTCCATGGTTTTCTACTATTGCAAAACTATTAGGTAACTGTTTACAACAATAAATGCAGATCTAAAATGTGAAACAGGTAAATTTAAACCCGAATGAAAACCTTATTCTGCATTTTAATTTTAAATTTCTTAATTCACCTCTTTTCAATTTCTTTTGCATATTTTGATTCAGTCTTCCGTCCTTCCATTGCTTGTTTTGTATTCTATCACTTTTCCCATTTCATCCTGCCTGTGTTTGCGTAAAATAAAACCATGATCTACTAGCTAGTGTATATATGGATAAATTTCAATGCAAAGATTTACAAAATATTTTGTTTCTGGAAGAGGTAAGTCAGTCTTTCACACAAGCCACATGGTGGCTCTTCTCAAAGCGTCACTTGTAGATGACAATGGTAACACGTACTGAATGAATTGTCAGACACATACGCGGTATACTTGGTCAAAAGAATTTGACTAAATCCATCAAACTAAGATAAATTTTGACTTTTATCTGAAAAGTAAAATAATAAGGTGTCAGTTTTTTGTCACTTCCCTAAAATCTCTTATTAGTTTGATCATTTTACTGATATATTTGTATAATTGATGAGCAGTATGTCATAACAGAGAAATTCCAATAACTGAGACTTTCTGTGTTTGTACTGAATGTTTGATTTGTTCTTGCAGGGAGTCCATTTCATCCCAAAATAATTGATCCAAGGAAAATCACAGTGATTGGCAAGCAGATACCCAATATTGATCAGAATGGATTGATACAACTGACAGTTGGTAGGAAGTACAGTATTCCATTGGAAACTGCTGATGCCGGACCAGGTCTGTATTTTTTCCCACCTTTCATCTTCTCTTCCAGAGTCATATATCTCTGACGTTCATAATCAGGAACATGATCTGTCAATGATAGCCATCAAATACGGTTAAAAATTGCCAAAAATCAAACATATTATTTTGATACCAGATATGAAAAAATTGATAACCATCACATTAGTTTCAGTTCAACACTCTAACACTTTGCCCTCATCATATTGGTGCTTGGAAGTTGAAAAATATTAATGTACATCGAAAATTATTGAACTTGCCACTGAGATATTGGCACATTTTAAACTTCAGTTGAACATATGCATGCTATAGTTATCAGTGACTCTAAGATATCTACTATGGTAAAATAGCGGAGACGTATTTGTTGTAATTTACACTTAGATGTGGTTGTTGTTATAAAATGTGTGAAGTATAAATTATTCAAGATATGAGAAATGGTGTTTTCATTCATTTTCAGTAATTTTTTTTTATTTTTGTATTTGACTTTCTGAAATCCATGTTTGACAAAATATTAAATTTTTAAAAAGACATAACACTCCAGAGTGTTCACAGTGGCATTATCTCATATTTTAATTTGATAAGTTATAGTGTTGTTTAGCTCATGATAAATGTGATCCTGCTTTAAACGAGAGCTTTTCTATTGTAGAGACGCTGCCTTGATCCTTCTTCAAATCACCGATAATCACAGCAATTCCAAATAAAACAGTTCATGTACTTAACAAACTCTGATAATTTTTGTTGAAACTTGTTGATCTTCACCAGCACAATAAAAATAAATTACTCTTTATTTTGAGAGTCAGCTAAAGTGAAAAAGTAAAATGGTGAATATGACCATAATCGCAATATAATCTACCTTATAAAGTCTCAATTTCAACAATACAAAATACCATGAAGAACTATTCATGGATGATTGAGAAAGAGAGCGCCCTCAACAAGTTAGAAGTGTAGACCTTTTGTTTTTTAATTTCAATAAGAAATGTAGGGAGGTGATACCCACTATTTAGATATAGATATTTGAATATAGAATTGTCAGGTGATTCAACTATTATCACACATTCAATTCAAATTTGCCACACACAAATTTACAAAAACCTCTCATTGATAGTGTTCAAAAGATGTTTATCTTGACTGATACCAATATTGTTAAGGGTAGCACACTGTTGATCAACTGTTTTACTGTACCTGAGCTTTCAAAGACGACAGTCTCCTTCATCAGATGTAATGGTATCATTGATAGTATGTAATGGACCTTGATGCACTATGGGTATGTGAATTCTTTCTAAATTCTACAATTTATGTTGTCTAGGAGCGCTGTCAGCAGAAGTTGAATGTCCGGATGGCACTAAACGGCCAATGAATATTGATCAAAGAAGTGATGGGACATATGCTGTGTCTTTTGTTCCTGATGAGGAAGGTGAGTCAGTTATAGTAACAGGGTAAGAGTGAAGCATCAAGGGAAAAGGAAGGATTACCATTGGATAGGAGGAATAGGGTAACAGTATGGAACCTTGTAATGGTCAATATCAGTTGGAAAATGAAGGAGGGATAGTTAATTAATCGATCAATGTAAAGATATTGTTACATACATACAACTAATTAATAATTGATGTAAAGTTCATTAACCTTTCAGGTGTAAACGGCAACATATACGAGTAACTCTAGTAAGCTATAACAAGTAAAAACTTGCTTTATTGCTATTTTACTTCTTGCTGCGTAGGACTTGTGAAAATAATATGGTACCATAGTGAGTTTTATTATTTTTGTTTGTTTTTTTTCCTCACAGGTGATCATAAGTTACACATTTATCTATCTGGTCTTCCTGCTAAAAACTCACCCTATGCAGCCATTGCTTCACGTGAACTTCTGCCAGTAGATCACTCTAAAGTTGTTTGTACTGGCCGTGGTCTGAAACAGGGCAAGGTCAATGAAGAATGTGAGTTTATCATAGATGGATCACTTGCTGGACCAGGTAAGTGTAACCAAGCAACTGTGTTGGAAGGAAAGAAATCTCCATGATCAATGTTTTACAAGGAAAGTAAAAAAAGGGGAATTGCAGTAACTGTTACAGATAGGGGATGTTCTGTGCAATGATCATTATAGTTTTAGTTTCAGGTTAGGATAATAATATGTAGATATATGAACAAATTTCTCCAATCTAGTCATAAACTTCTTGATGTTACAGTGTTGTCTTGACACTTAAACATTATTAACAATAATCAAAATAGCATCTACTCAGTTTCTATGACCTGTCTATTCACAGAAAATCGCTGGCCATTGTTACTTATACTTCCTACATTTTTCAATTGTTGTATTCCTTTAAATCTATAATTTTGAGATGACGCTGTTGAGAAAATATGCAAACTACCAATTACTAATATTTCCATAATACTTCTCAGAAAATCTTTCAGGGTATATTTTAAAAATGGAGAGAATTCAGAAGATTTTAGTGAATTTAATCCAGTTGACATTTTTTTGTTTTTCCAGATTTTAATGAACAGGAATTTCTTCACAGTGACAACAGAATTTTATTTTATACTATTTCATTTTTTTTTTTTTGTGAAAAAAACTTTGTGTTCTTCACTCACAGGTGACCCAAAATGTACAATGAGTGGGCTCAAAGAAGATATCCCATTAACACTATCACCACTTGGAAATGACATTTACAGGGTCAAGTATCTTCCACTAACTGCTGGTAAGACATTACTCAGTAACTGTTCCCTATAGAATTGCAGGCACTGGTCACTAAATCTGTCCCAAATAACACTGTACTGTATAGGCACTTATTGATCATGATGAGGAAAGTAATATTTGTATGTGAATTGTTTTGAGCTTAAATACTACTTGATATTACAAGCATATATTTTCTTTTTTGTATGCTGTTGTTTGTAGTGTATTTAATGTTGTATAATGCCATGACAATTAAAATTTTGCATTGTTAGCTTTCAATGTTCTCGAGAAAACTTTAAACTCTTTCCTGTCATAAATTAAAGTTGAGGATTACTCCGCAAATGTTTTGCGTAAAGATGCAAAATTTTTCATATTATCAATGTCAGAATGACAGCCATTCTATATTGACTCCACAGAAAAAATTAAAAATTTTGATTTTCATAGAAGAAAAGATGAAGAAAAGTGTATATTTTAATGAGTTTCATTAAAGTTGTCAGAAGCTGTAGAAGAGCCAATAATTGTCTAGTCTAAACATCAATTTCAATAATTCATTCTTTTCTCAGCAACCTTAAAAGGGCAAGCTTAGGAATGTGGTTCTAAAAGAAATTAATCTATGTGTGCTTTTTAGTCAAAATACACAACAGTGTGTATAGGTTTGGTTGCAAGTTGAATGCTGCTCAATATGTCTGTAGGTAGAATCAGAAACAAGGGTTACCACAAACATCAATAGAGGTCTTAAATATACATATTTATTCCTTACATAAAAAAACTCATGATTCTTCTTGTATCAGGTGCATATCTTCTACATCTTACCTGGAGTGACAAACAAGTTGAAGGATCACCTTTCAAAGTGTCCATTGCACAGACGGCTAGAGCTGAGAAAGTCACGGTCACAGGGAATGCTGTTAGAGAAGGTATCGTTGGACAACCGATGAGATCCATCATAGATACAAAGGACGCAGGGCCAGGTAAGTTGCTATGGTGATAAATGTAAGAAATATGTGCTTGTTAGGAATGTCAACACTAAATATTGTATTCCACTGATTGTAAATGTTAAAAATATTATATCTTCTTAAGAATCAAACTGCTACGTCCTGTAGATTCAATCTATAAATAATTTGTGTCGCTATACAATTTCATAAATAACAGAGATTTTCAAGTTAGATATTTACAAGATTATACCATGATATTGGTTGGAGTTCAACACACCAAGTCAGACACTGAGAATAATACAATTTTGATCATTGTGACTTGAACAGGGCAATTGACAGCTCGGTGTATGGGTCCACATAGCACAGCAGATGTTGAAGTTATGGACAATCATGATGGGACCTACACACTGACTTTAAAACCAGAGGAGTCGGGACGACACATGCTAGAAATCAAATATGGCGGTGATCATATCAATGGTGAGATTCTTGTCCCAAATTTAAATCCCCAGTACTCAATCCCATGTTCTTGCATTGGATTGTAGATCAAAATTGACATTATAATGATTTGTATTTTCACCTATAGTCTTAGCTGACTTTTTTCAATTTATTTTAGCTGGACACTCAACCTGCAAGTTATGGTAATTTGATGTACATGTGACATATACGATTTGGGACAATTTATTTTCTATCATGGATGCTGAGAGAATGACCTCACCTCATAATGTACACTGTCCAGAAGTTGAAATATTGACTATCATTATTTTGCATGTATTGCAACCACCCTTCACTGAACTGTGTACACAATTTCACATTCTGAAGCTGCTGCACTTGCACACTGTGTAGACATCAAATAAAAGGGGGCTGTTGAAAAGCGCCACCAACGTTGAGTATTGTATTAGCATTTGTTTTTCATTGTGAGTCTATCAGACATTCTTTGCAAATCACTTATAACATAACAAGTGACATTTACATTAGTCAATAACTGTTTTTGTTATTACTACGCAGACATTGGTTTAGATTACAGCAACCTATCCATATGATTGGTTGTTTATGATCACATGATCATGCCACTGAAATGATAGAGGTTAAATGCCCTTCTTGATAATGGATTAACAGAGATCATGAATTTTCTCAATACCCTAGGGAGTCCGTTCATAGTTCGTGTAGCTGGCCCCCCAGATGCAACTAAGGTCAGATGCTTTGGACCTGGACTTGAACATGGTATCTTAGCAACCTACAACGGAAGGTTTGTGTGTGAAACCAGAGGAGCTGGAGCTGGACAACTCAAAGTTAGGATACATGGACCAAAAGGTTACTCACTCAAGTTTTCACGTTTCAGTTAGAATAATCTGATCTGTTAAATTGAAGTAAGAGTTTCACTTAAAGTTTCTTCAAAGAAACTTAAACTATTTTCTTTCAAAATTATCATTAAAAAAGGGGGGTAACCATGCAATTTCTGGCACTTAAAAACAAATAAACATGTGTTTACAAAGCCATAATTGTATTTACCAGGGTAATCACAGAACCTTGTTCACAAATCAAAAACATTTCAGTAAACTTCCCTGTCACAGGGTCTGTCGTTGTATTTTAACTCTCTGTTGGGAGAAGAATAGGAACACATATTTGTTCGATAGTACAAATATGATGAAAGATACTATCAAAAGTTACAGCTATTTCCCCTTTAAATTATGCTGCATGGGTTACACACAGTGAAACACAATGCAATGCTTGTTCACCTTCAACATTAGCTGGCATGTCAGCTTCAGTTCCTCTTGGATCCTGTAGTTTTTAATCATGCATGTATCTCATAAATTTAAAGACCTTAAAACAAAACAAAATCCTTATATGAATCAAGAAAAAGAAATATGTAGCAAGAAAATTTGAAGAACCAATATGTGAAGCCAGACTGTTGTATATCAGTACAAAGCTAGGCTAGCATTACAAAGTAAAAACAGATATTTTGGTGAGTTTTGATAGTGTTGGGGCTTAAAACATTATATGGATTTTTTTTGTTTTTCAAAAAATTACAGGAGCATTTAAAGTGGAGATGACCCGAGACAACCAGAAAGATCGCACAATTCTTGTCAAATACAATCCATTAGAAGTTGGGGACTACACAGTATCTGTAAGGTGGTCTGACAAGAATGTCACGGGAAGTCCATTCGAGATGAAAATTGTGGACACGCGTGAAGAACTTGAAGAAGTTCAGAGAAAATATCCGATATCTGGCAGCATCAGTAGTAATGATCAAAATGGCTGGCAGGAGGAAATTTAATCATACCACGCCCATTTTTCTGATTATAAGTCCAATATTACTATAGCAAACAATAGCATTGTGCCACTTGTATAGGGTCAATGAGTATTTAACAAATATCATGCGTGCTATGAAGTTGTTTTAGTTATAACTTCAAAATATGGCAGTTGACATTTTAACCTCTGAGTGACCTGGATTACTTGACATATTTTAACTCCTGCAGAATTTATTAAATATTTATACAGTATACACAAGAATATTACAATTTACAATAAAGGATATTCAGTACGATGTTTGGGGTTAGTCATTCATATTTCAAAACAGATATTCATGCTAACATTGAGTAATGCTTGCATGAAACTCCACAAAACTCTAAAGAATGGCTATTATATATCATTACAATGTGTTTATGTAATGTGCAATCTATACTGAAAGATATAATTAGCAAATAGGTCTTCTGTTGTTATTTAAAGCAATCACCTGACAACAAAATAATCTACTTGAATTAATAATTAGCCCTAAATGAGGTTCTAGGGTCAGAGGAGGACTTTGTAAAGAAAAACATTTCTCAAAATGTATTCAGTATTTCTGTTTTATTGACATGAATCATAAATGTCAAAATGTAATGTGGTTTCAAAACTAACCCTTTTGTACTAAACTGATCATCGTGTTGTTCATTCGTCTTGGAATTATATGACTCCATCAGCATCAATGAACAGCGCCATCTATGATGGATAGGAGGCAATGGATGACAGGAGGCGAAGGCAAAAGAACAAGAAATTAAAAATTGATATTTTGAACAGTACTGGTCTTTGAGAGTTTCTAAGAAAATGACAGAATGGCCCATCTACTAAATTTTCTATCAAAATATTTTAAGAATAATAATTAAGTACATTTTTTATGTAGATAAGCAAAAATTACATCTGTTCATCACGCTACATTTTGACTATCAAGAAAAATTTTAGTCAGCTAATTACGGCCTCTCCTTTCATCAAAGCAAATTTGAACAAAAGAACATATCTGAATAAAATTTCATAAAGTATTATATGTTGATAGATACTAGTCCAAAATTTGGCAGTATATGTAGTTATAATAGGTACTGTTTCCGCTTGGGTAAAGACTTTTTGAAAGGAAGGACATCACTACAATTTCCGATGTCAGAATTGTACAGAGAGGTCCTTCCATTTTCATCACATTTTGGTCAATTTTTGTCAGCAAACCATGTTTTTAAAAAAAAGGAATTCCTGTTTCCCAGGAAAGTCTGAAATTTAATGAAATGTAACCATTATGAAAGAGTTAAATCTGACTTTGATATATGGTTAGTTAGCGGGTAATTTATTCTGCCAGCCAAATAATGCTGAGTCCGGCAGCATGGCTGTATGAGCTATGCCCTCACTTCACCGTCAAATGTACAAAATATTGTGAATTCTTGTGTGAAGGTATATCTGGTCTGGAAGTTTGCCGTCAAAGTGTGAAGTAATTTGTGGTCTAGAATTATGCCATCAATTTTTGTTGAATACACTAACACACACACAGCCCTCATTTTATGGTCAGCAGAATATCCCAAATCCTGTTTTGCGCAAAACAGAAGAATATCAAAATATCTTTATTCCTCTTCATCTATTTAGGGTAATTATTTGTCTGTTCAGATGACTGCAATGTGCAAAAACTTGCAAAATCCATGATTATTTAACCTTAAAATGAAGTTTGAATTGTTGTCATCGGCATTACTGAAAATGGAAAAGATCAGCTACTGTAATACCTCTGATAGAAATGATCATGGTTACCATGGTGATATATATTCCAATCAAAAGTACTGTTTCCTAGTCACACTTTATTAACACTGTCGGCAAAAAACCAAACTGGTCTCTCAAAACAAAGGAGTATTTGCTTTTTTCAGAAACACCAAAAATTAGTTATGTTGTTTTGTTAGAGTAACGTTTGGACGTTTGTTGATTCGAAGACAGCAATGTTTGTCATTACAATATACTGAGAAAATGAGTACAATTGAGGGCCTGTAAAACAAAATTATGAAAAGCAAAGTATTTAGTCGTCTGCACACTAAGTTTTTAGAGTTTTTAGAATATTCTCAAACCCCTCTGACCGCAATAGGCTATTTATTTCCAATATTCAATATTTTTGAATTTTTTAATGAAATCGTGTAAATTTCTCAGATTGCAGCATTATGTATTTTTCAATTATTATGGAAACGTTTTTAACATACACCTACTTTCCGAACTATATTGCTGTTTGGAATTAGAGAATTTGGGTTTGCAATTATTGAGTCTATTTTGTTAAAAAATCTATGGGCACCATCTCATGTCTTCTGCCAGCCCAGAAGATGACCATACTACAACAATTGTACATGAATGCGGCCATCTTGAAACCACAGCCCTTATTAAATATTCATCTTGAACCCTAAAAAGGGAAAACTTTTACTTGAATCAGCATGCAGCCATGTCACACAACATTGTTGTCTTTCTTCGATGTTAATGAACACAACAAGCCTCGATATTTGCAAGGGATGTAACATTGATGACATTTATGTCAAATTTGGTTGTACCTTGATATGCTATATTTAGGTCAATAAAAATGAATTCATAAATTGCAGGTCATCAGCTGTGTGTATCACTTTGTCTAGAGAGTGCTAAATATATCTAAGCTGCTGGTGAGCAAGAAAATTCAATTGATATTTGGTTTTTGTTTATTTTTTTCATGTTGCCTTTCCAATAAGGAAAAAGTGGAAACTTGTGTTAAGCAGTTTGTCTAAGTCCTCAAAGTGCACGAAATTTTATAGTAATTTGTTTGGTGCAACACTGGGTTCTTATGACAATTCTTATATCTAACAATCTGTAAGACCATCAATCACAAATATGTGGTTTTGTACTTGGATTGTGAGGGCGCTGTTTATTGGACGCACTCTGTTGTTTTACACCTACACTTTAACCGCTTCAGGCTTGACTTTCTAGTATCTTACCAGAACTACCCCTATATTAAGTATATTTAAGGGTTTACGCCTGAAAGGGTTATTAATGCATTAGTGTACAACCTTATTACAATCTTTAATCACGGTCACCACACATTTGTGGTATGACCATGACCGTAGCCTTCAGGGGCAGCTGCCCCTCCCCTGGGGTTTTCAGGAGAAAAAATTAAAGTGCCATTTTCCGAATACGTAACAGTAGATGATGAAGATAAATTAAACGAGAGTTTGAAAGTGAATATTCATATCTTAAAAAGAGCAGATGGCTAACAAGCTGCATACGCGTAGATTATTCTGGACTTTGTATCTAGGCCCATTCAAAAAATATACAAGAAGGGGTTGTTTATTGACCTACTGCAGTCAGCAAAGACCTTCATGAGACAAAGCTCAAGGACCTTGACTTGTTTTTGAAGAAAGAGCTTCGAAGTACACCCAGTCGGTGCTGATTGGTGGGTAGGGTGATCATGAAGGTAACAGACATTCATCTGTTATCAAAATCAACGTGACCTTATAAGACCTAGTTTGGACATTTCAGGTAGAAGACTATACTTATAGCACCTCAAGTATTTTCAACTGTGGAGGAAAAACTTTACATTCAAATTTTTGGTGAGTAATATCGTATGAATATTCTATCCGCTGCAATTGTTTCTTTTGTTTGTTTGTAACTCTACTACTGTCAGGTAACAGTCTCGGCGTCTTTCGCTTTCCTGAATGACGACATAAAAGTAGTAAACATCACTGTACCTCCACAGAGACAAGGGAAGCAGTAAATACGAATTTATCAATTGTAATTTTCCCTAGCTATTGCTATTTCAAGAATCGCCCTTAGCACATCTCCAAGTCCAAAGTTGGTAATTACTAACTGCAACCTGTTCAACTTATGGCAACCTATGTTGAAGTAAAGGAAGGATAGCACATAAAATTGAAGTTTGCTCATTGCGTCTGTCAAGAAAACTACAGGCGATACTTTCCTGCGATTCTCCAGTCCCTATTTATTTGATCGTGAAAAGGGGCCTATTATATCGACAACATGTAAATGTCAAAACAGTGCTTTTCGAAGCTACTTGATAGTGTATTGTAAATTTCTCAAACGACTGATATATTAACGATGTTTTGTGAATGAATATTGTTTACAAACTTGAATTATTATTAGCGATATCAATTTTTCACAAACAGTACAGAACAATCCCCTTTTCTGCAATTGCAAGCTAATTTCTCTAACTATGATGGAAAATAACAAATTAGGCCTAAACCTGCTGACTCTTTCTTTGTAGCTGTTAAGTCACACGCGCCGAGCAACGTAAGCGATTTCTTATAATATATACTAGATTTCAAAATGACCTCAAGCTAATTTAAAGGTTTGAATTGCGTCTTAAGCAGATCGCTTTACAACACTACTGTTCTACAAGGCAGATAACTGACAGAACAAAAGTTCAATGTGATTTGATTAAGTTCGTACCCTATTTTCATTATCTCCTCTTGCTCATCCAAGCTCTCAATAACTTGATATATTTGTTCCCTGAGTTAATGTTGACTACAAATAACTCTTCAAGTTCGTCACATATTTTGGAACACAAACACTCCTATGTAACTCAGACAAATCATGTGCACAGAAAATGGGTCATAATAATACTCTGCATCAACCTGAAAGAAGGTTGTATTGCTTTCAAATGTTTTCAAAATCACTGATGTCCCAAATTTTTTCAAGCACAAGATTATGATAAACGAAATTTCCCCTGTAAACTTCAATCGATTATCTTGTTGTCATGTTCAACAGCGAATTAGAAGACGCTTGTAACCTTTGAACTCTTTAATATGTTCAATCACGTGGTTCTTTTGCATGCTTAACGTGATTCTCCTCCTGACTCTGTTCGTCGCTGAGGAAGAGGCTTGGTGGGGATATGCAAGCAGCTTCCTGATGTAAGTTTTCGCATTTAGTTTGTATAACTTTTCAGCATGGATGCGGCACTACAAGGGCTCAGTATGGCCAGCAATTTATCGTTGCAAATTTGAAGATCAATTGCATTTCTTCAGATTATTGCACACTTCAAGATTTACTGAACGATCAATAAGCTTGTCAAACACTTCTCTCTTTACTTTTCCCAGTAAATCAACCTGCACAATAAATCAACTTGCATATTCTAGGATAATGGAAAGACTTCTGATAACTAAGTCGTCTTCACTTAACTTGCTATCTAGTATACAACTCGCGATTGACTTACTGTTTAAGGCTGGGGTCTCGAACCGCTGACAGGGGCATGAGCTCCATCATGAAGTAGTTTAGGGACTCGAATATACCGAGTGACTGACAGAGGTGACTTATAAAAATAATGTTGCTGATTAAAGGTATCATAAACACGATCGGAACTAATTTGGGATTATTGGATGGTTAAGTAAGGTCGTTTTAATCGGCAAATGTAAGCTCATCTGCTTTTCTTTTTAAGTTACACACTTGTTTTCATGAGTAATTTGTAAGATTGTAATTTGTAACATTGCAACATTCAGCTATGTTGCGCCTAATACTTTTGAGAAATTTGAAAATTATGGAGATCTAATTATCCCAAATTAGTTCCAATCGTGCTCATGATGGCGGCAATATATTGAACATAAGTCAGACAAACAAGGAAATTATAGCTAAGAAGTTTACAGTTGTATATTTGTTGTTAAGCTCCTCTTTGTGTTGTTTGAACCACGTTGCTTACTTTAGATGTTGGACAATTCAAAGTTTACCAGACTTGTCTCCAAGTAATCATGCGTTCCCGTTCTAATTACTGTTTTACACGAAGGAAGTGTCCAGATAAGTTGTCATCCGTACTGTTTTAGGCAAAGAAACTGTACGCTGTTGGTAAACCTATACAAAAAGGGTCTAAAGCTTGTCAAGAAATACATTGGAGAAAATAAAAATATTCATATATGAAGCTGGCATCTGGAGTTCACTTGAATGATAATGAACCAACACCTGGTAATTGCCTATAGCTACAAAAAGTTGTCACAAGTTGGCCTTAGTGTAGTCCTTGCCGGTGTATCAAACTGAAAAGTGGAATATTGAATTGTAAAGAGAGCCACATAGACGGAAACCATTTTAAACTGGTAACTACGAGACCCATTGGCTACATTGCACCAAATGAACTGAAACAGTTGAATTAATATTAGAAAGCTAGAAAAATTTACATCTCATTATGAAATACTTGGTGATGTCGGATTACTCACAACAACTTTCACATGGCAGTCTCTTCATCACACTGTAAAGGAACGCGAGAGAAACAGTCATGTCAGATTGGCAGCAGTGATGTGGACTGTTGACTGTCAACTTGAGGCTGAAAGTGAAATTCTTTCTGGGTGTTCGTCTGTTTGCAATCTTCAGCATCGATAAATGTCTTGCCTTGTGCAAAATTTGAAATGTTGAGCACCCTGCTACAGAAAACATGAGTTTTTGGGGTGGAAGGGGGGGGGGGATAAAAGTAAATGAATCGGAAGGGGATACTTTGGAATTTTGTGAGGTTATGGAAAATGGAAGCCAAAGAAAAAATAATTTTATCCCCGAGGTGTTTGTGAAAGAAAGCTATCATAGCTTAGTACATTAAATGGTGATTCGGTAACCAAAGGGTATAGGGAAAGCTTTTGTACTTCTTGTCACAATTATGGCGAACAGACATGTGCTATTCATGTTGATAACATCAACAACTACCATCACCAATTCCCCAAGAACAACTTCTTACTCTCTTCAATAAGAATTTATTTTCATACATCTAGAAGCGACTTAAGCGCAGTCTTAGATCCCCGACAAACAATTAGTACTTTCCAGCTGCATCTGATGTTGTTATGCCGATTTATGTAGTGGTGTTACTATAAGAAGCCCCACAATTGTTTTGACTGCGGCAGCCGACAGCCTAAGATTAGTCATGCATTTAACTCCATAGACACTACTTGCTCCTCCTTAACAAATTTTGTGGTTTTATTTTCAGCGTTGATGGTGAAGGTGAAGAGCACGGCGTCATGAATGAGTGAGGCTGGGACGAAACTTGGTAAAAAACAGGATACCCGCTGATGGAATTTGTTGGAATAGCCACAGTCAGTCTACAAGTTACCATGGAGTTGTAGATGTTAGCATATTCTATCTCTTGTTAATTTTATCTATCACGTCTAATCCTTTTATTGATACGATATTTGATTCAACATGTTATCATTATTGAATATGATATAGGCCTAATTCGAAAAAGTCCTGATTAAGTTGGTGTATTACTTGATCATAAGCTGTATTTTAATGTTCTACCAAAATACATTTTAGCCAACATATTTCTAAAACGACAATGATAGCAGTGGACTAGTTTCCGATGAACGAATGTATTACTTTCAGCAATGTAATCATGCTTTCTGTGGTGGCGCTGCAAATAGGGGTAGCACCACGTAATGATTTGCTAGAATCGTAAACACAATACATGTACTTTAAAATACAATATATTGGGTGTAACCTTGTCCATAGTGACAGAATGTAATGTAAACAATATATTTTCAACTTGACATATATTGTTTTCAGTGTCGTTATATATCGTAATATTCGGTGACTGAACTAGCAATAACCAAACGAATTCAAAGTGATTAAAATTTGAACGTTGTATACAAAATTAGTGAGGTGGCAGTCCTTTCAGTAGGATACGTTTCGCAATCACGGAGCTCCAGCAAAACTATTTTGCGTTTTACTACCCAAACTGTCACAGCTTGTAAATTTCTTATGAAATTAGTACTACCAGAAATTGATATAAGGAAACTTGTAAAAGTGAAAATCAGACCACCTGAACTCACCCAAGCAGAGGCAGTCGCCATTGGAAAAAGAGGCAGACCTCAACTCTCCTTGATACTACAGCTATACGGCCATCTTCTCACTGACCAATGCACAGTGAGTGACAAACACAGTGGCCAATAGGATTAACTCTTCAGGGTATGAAACTAATTTGACGACCTAAGACTCAAGTTCACAGTGGTTCTCAAGTTTTGTTGTGATATTTCTATCTTATGTTATAGAAAGTAAAGCATAAAGTTCTCTACGAACCGAAGATGACGGTAGCCTAGATTATATGTTACAGACTAATATGCTTGAAGGTGGGTGACCACTTGCCCATCGTCAGCAGGGCAAATATCTCCTACCTCCAGGGCACATAGTCACATGTTTGGGCTGCAATGTTTTCATTACACACCTGTCTTACATAATAACCACCCCAAATGTTTAGTTTTATTGGCAAATGACAATCGTATCCTTATATAATTATTTCCACTTTTGACGAACATCCGTAAAAAATGGAACGATTGTCATCATCAATTGGCGCATTGGCATATTTAAATCACTGTTGTGCCGTTTATCATTTTTACACAACATTTTCTAAAAATCGGATTTCATACGGAAAACATCTAATTTAAACAGTTTTAAATCCAAAAGTTGTCAAGCTGAAAATAGTTCCTGTCATTTAACTGTCATATGATGGATACTACCTGCGACGTCATCAACGCGTTACCATTGACTCCTACGGGGCGCGTGACGTTCGATGTACGAGACATGTAATAAAATCAATTACCACTAACATTTATAAATAGCTTGCATTTATTAATCGTAAGATTGTTATAAAAGTGTAACAGATGAAAGACCAATATTTGTTTATTATCTAAACTTTTCATTTTATTTAGTGCTTTTTGTTCTCCCTCGTGTTGTGTTTGTTACTGTCTATCGATCCAAAGTTGTTGAAGACATCCTGAACACCTGCACCCTGGATCGCTCGTGTAAAAACATGACAAAAATTCTTTCTCATAATGTCAGTCAATCAAACGATATATTTTCATCCCCTGTCGATTAAAATTTACTTTCTAAATAATAATAATATATACTTTATTACCGTGATATGAAAGATAGTACACTTCACGTGCCATGAAAGGCAGAAAGTTTACATTTTAATGGTAATATAACGCCAGAAATATAGCTTTACGATAGTCAAGCCTTTTTGTTTCTTTGTCGATCGATCAAAGGATTTTTATCTTCAATTCTCATCTTAATTTGACCAATATTACATCCTAACCTCCTGTAACTAGTTCAGTACCAACGTAAAAAGACATGCCCCCGCAACAAAGTAGGTAGCTGGAGAGATGTACAGTTGTGATCGGCCCAACCACGTCGATGACCGCACTATTTCAGAACGAAAACATGAATCTCTAGACAATAGCAATGACAACGAATCATTAATTTGAATAAAAGATGTAATTGAAAGCACTCAACGCTTGAAATTCTGAAGGTTATTGTTTCAAGCAGTTTTCAAAGGAAACCCAATACGGAATAAAGAATTGAATTGACATAAAAAGATATATATATATAT
>LD349798.1:0-20005 GCA_001465055.1 Ptychodera flava | reverse complement strand
ATATATATATGTGTGTGTGTGTGTGTGTGTGTGATCGAGTCCGATTGCCGCATTCTATTTATTTTCTACCCTTGATAAAATTGTACTGAAGTCTCAGGATGTTGTTTACTTTACTAATACCAAAGAGTCATTGCTGCCGTGATAGACATCAGCCGGGATATACAATTCTGTCTCAATTTGCCGACCAACAGTCATTTGGTGATGTTATTCACATGATCCAATTTCATATCGTTGAGGGCACCCAATCACCTGCCATTTTGTTGTTGTCTGCTTGATTCTGCACTTTGGCCCCTCACTTGTCACTTTTCTGACTATTACCTTCTCTGAGGGAAAAGCAACTTGCAAACAGCTGTCGGTGCGCATTTGGGCTTCGACAACCCTTATGTGGATCAAGGTAACCTCCTACGATTATACGGGCAAACTGTGGTCCTTAGTCGGCCGTATACCTAATAACTGTTTGAACACGAAAGGTTTGTGTCATATCCCTTAACTTAACTTTAGCATGAAGACTGACTGATCCGTCGCTCGAGGCAAGGCTGTACACTTCCTATTGCAAAGAGCATCGTCCTATCTTGGATGACAGATCTTTCCGTCTGCTTCGGCATTTGCTCGCTCTCAGTAGCATAGGTTGTCTCAATTCTCTGATCATAGGGTTACTCTGTCCTTTATGGCAAAGATGAAGTAAATACTTTAACGCCACTGTCACCACTGTACATCCATCGGACTTACTTGCGACCTAACCTGACCTCAGTGTTGATATAAACAAAGAAAGGCCAAGGCCGGAGCAGAGTTCATGCTGTAGTAGTATAGGCAAAAACCTTTGGAACGACAGGGCAAAGGTCACACAGTCAAAGTTTTCGGCTGTTGAGAACAAATTTACATGATCAGAATAGTCTGCAAAATCACTGCCTTGGACCGCAGCTGAGATTTCATGACTGTGCTGGTGGTGTTCTATAGGGTTTTCTCTCTTCTATGAGCTGATTTAGACTTCGACGACCATTCGTCCAACCACAACAGCTATTTATTTGCCCACAGATTAACGTCTTCTTTTAGCAGGGAGCTTTCAATTATGAAGGGGGTGGGCCGGAGGAAATTGAGGGTGGTCCTTCAAGTAAAATCTGACCTCCCAATGCCCTTTCTAAAATATGACCCTCCCCATCCTATCCCTCCAAACTCAAGTTTCAAATGTGTGTATAACCTTGATAGAACTGCTGACTTTATATCAGAAGCAATGATATTCAAGGGACATATGCTGTAACTTTTGGTCAATGACATACTTTTCTTGTTCTGTGTATTAAATGCTGTTTTCTGTCCAACTCTCCTATAGCATGTTAAGTATGCCACATATTCTGCTTGTCAAGGAAGCCCATACCTGTGTAATGACTATTTTTATTGTTGGCAAATTAATTCTTGTGACGACTTGAATTCATGAAATTCAATTTTCAACAATAACTGTGCTGACTGTACAAATGTAGGATATGTTAACAAGCTAAGCGACTCGATATAAATAACAGGGGGAGAAGGCCAGTTTTGTGGTAGTTGGGTCGCAATTTTTTGAGCAAGCATTTGTAAAGGGTAATTGAATTCCATGCATGCCATTGGGGAAGGGTCACCATTGTTTTTAGGCCAACTATTAAAAGGCAAGATTTGGCTGATAAAGTACTTCGTTCACACCGAAAAATATCAAATTTTCGACTTAAATTAATTTCGAAAATTGAAGTTTTTACACCGAAACTCCATTCATCCTGCGAGTGAAGTATTGCTACCGTACTAAACTTTAGATTCCATATGAGGGGTTTCCTTGTCTAGTTTTCCTTGTCATGTCGAGTCTGTTACCTTGTTGTAGGTTTACTACAAAAACATAATTTTTGTTTTCTTTGTTGAAAATTTTAACTGGTGAAATGATTGCCTGACATATGCCAGGGATAAGCTACCGATCCGTAAAACAGGGATCCTGAACCGCCATTTGACAGTATTGAGATCGATAAGATAGTGAAAAAAACAAAAAAAACCCAAAAAAACCCACACGATTAGAACTAATTTGGGATAATTGGATCTCCGTATTTTTCGAAATTCTCAAAAGTGTTAGGTGCCATATAGCTGAATATCGCAATATTACAAATTACTCAGAAAAAACAAGAGTGTAACTTAAAATGTAAAGCAGATGAGTTTACATTTGCAGGTTACAATGAGCTTAATTCACCATCCAATTATCCCAAATTAGTTCCAATCGTGTTAAAAACACCAGGTCTACTGAGTCATTGTAGTATTTCCTTGGTCATCAATTTGCTTGGTCCTGCTGTATATACATAATACAAATTTCAATGTAGGTAATGGTGCAAACGCATATCAAGACACGGTTAAAGCCGTAACCGTGATTAAGATATACAATATTTTTTCTAAATCAGGTCAAAATTTCAAACCCTCTGTGCCTTGGATGATAGCACAGGCATTGAAGCACATCTTGCATAGGCCGTACAAATATCTGTCAATCCAGGATTTTGAAGATCATCTTATTTTCCTCCGTTCAAGCGTCTATCACGTACTTCCAGAATTCCACACACGTCTTAAGCCATCAGCTACATTCCAATTCAATTTTTCTTTGGCAAAACTTGGGAGATCGTCATTTGAAGACTGTTGTATGATACGTGATTGTGTCGATGATACCCTACTGGCTACAAGGTATGCACAAAGTGTGTGTGTTAGCAAGTTGACAAGAAAACCAGTTCAACTTCCGGATTGGTTCACTCGGCGGTATGCTTCATATGTCAACCGTCAGACACCAAGCTATATGGATAAACTAGGCGCCATACCATCGAAAATATTCCAACACAGAGTTCAACCACGAAGCAGTGATATCGATTTCAACAATCACATCAAACACGCTGCCTATACTGACTTTATCGAAGGAAGTGCTTACGTAGCAGCTAAGAACGCCGCCTACCCGTCATTTATCAATGATATCACAACATACAAGATCAAGACCATTGGAATTCTGCACATGGCTGAAGCTCTGGCAGATGATGTGATAACCATAGAAACGTGGGAAGATGAAGAGAATTCACAGAAATTACATTTTGTGATGAAGAAGAATAACAAAGAAGAGATATGCCATTGTAGTTTTGTTTACTACAATTCTTCCACATCAAATCTGTAGCGACGATGTAAGTCATTTTCGTAGTTAACATCAAATCTTTCGAAATTCATTGTCATTTGGAAATATTATGATTATGACGCGTTAAGTGATATGTCGCTTCAAGCGGAATGGAAATTCGTTTCAACCCTGTGAAAGCTTTTGGTATTATTCTGCTAGTGTCTTGCTCCCATTCTAAACCTGACCCCTTTGTAATATTCAATGAAGCAGCTGACATTTCAGATTTTCATTTGACGTATAGTGTTACTCAAAAGAATGATTTGACGAAATTATTTAAATCAGCAGCAGTGCAGAAACTCAGGATGATTTTGGCATTAGCTCCACAGTCTGTTATGAACTTTCATTACATAAGAGAACTTTGTGTTAAACGAAACACATATTTCGAGTACCACATACTCCGCATTCATTACACGCAGAACAACAGTCTCCTCGGATACTATTGGATGCAGTCATCAATTATCCCGTGGAAAAATTGATTCAGGGCGTATACGTAACTAGCACTTAAAGGGACAAAGTCTGCCATTTTTCATGAATTTTGTTTGATACGAGATACTACTTATATTGTTTGACATGTTGAAAGATACTGAATGAATAGGTCGCCATACATATATTCGACCCCGGTTCTAGACAAATTAAATGAAACCATCAGAAAATGAATTAATGGTCATGACCATTAATTCATTTTCGCGATGGTTTCATTTATCGTACGTATCTTAAACCGGAGTCCAATATATATGAATGCTGACCCATTCATTCAGTATCTTTCAACATGTCAAACAATATAAGTAGTATCTCGTATCAAACGAAATTCATGAAAAATGGCCGACTTTGTCCCTTTAAATGTTTTGTATTGTCACTAGATTTGTAAACCTATTCAAACTTGTTTATGCTGGCAACTTTACCATTTTGTCAGCTCGAAAACCAAGTTGTGACGTCTTTTGACTTTTTCATATGTCAACTGCAAGTTCTTGCTGTATTCCACTGTATGTTGAATACCAACTATTTTGCTAGTCAAAAAATGCATCATCTCTAAAACTTCAGATACAATGCCAATGACGTGAACATTACATCGGCCTAACTGACAGCACATTTACTGTAAAGCACGCTATGCAAACCAATGCATATGCAATGTTTCCGAAGTAAGCCATATGCTGACAGCACAGGATAATCAAATTCTGTCTAGCACTTTATTAAATTCGAGAAAAATGACTCAATCAGAGCTAATCATTGAAATTACAGAAAGGTCAGACACGGAGAGTAGTGACTCCAATGGAAGTGTCAAAGGAATTAATTCTAGGGAATGATAGCAGCTGTGAAACTAACAAGTTAGAAAGCACTTTATAATTTGTTTTTGTGTTAAATTAATCCCCAAGTATATTCTAAACACTCCCTTTCAATTGACTAAGTATGCCATGCAATAATTTGGCTTGCGCAGTTGGTCTATTTATTTGACATAAAAGAAGGATTCGACGAACTAGCTTGAAGGTTCATGATACACTATGGAAATAAATCAACAAAAAACCAAAGAAAAACAAATGAATGCAGCCTGCCACCAAACACCCGAAATTATGGTGAATGGCATTATTGTTTACGTTTGTAGAACCGCGAACGCTACAAGTAAATGCTCACAAGGAATCACCTTTTTAAAAACAGAAAGAATAACAGCTTTGTTTAAAGTGTGTTTTAATGCAATGAAGATATACATGTGTTTACATCATATCCCTCTTTACACACTACACATTTTATTTACCCCCATGTTCCGATCAACTGAAAAACTGAATCAAAATAATATATTTCTTAACGTTAGAGGGTCAAAGGTAAGGTGCCAAAGAACTTAGAATTGAAAATAATTATATCACTGGAAGTCTGTGGATCCAATATTGAATTCCAATCTTGATTTGTAATAATGGGTCATTATGGATTAAAATACAACTGTGGTACTCTGCGGCTTTCGTAGTGGTGGCATGTAGGAGAACTATTCGGCAATGGAAATTACGCCCCCTATCGACCAAGGCATGACTCCAAAACATGGTTTGTTTTTTGTCGTGGGATAGGTAAATACCGATACATACCATTTTTGGATTTTAATTAATGATCTAGAAGATAGCGATTTATAAGTTGAAATAAAAATACTGCCGTCCTGATAGATGGTTATAGTTTCTCCTCTATTGTTGCAATATTACAACCAACAAATAATCGTGTTGAAAAAGTAATTGTTTCAAGTGTCTAGATCGGCTCCTTACAAGAACGTCATGTCACGAGAAAGTGCAAACCAGACACATATACAACAATCGAAAAGCTGTGCATGATATTGTACCCTCTCACAGAGTCGAAATCAGTTCCATCCTATGACAGTCATAACATATTGCAGACCGTGTACAGCTTTCTGATCGACAGAGTTCTGACCTTCAAACCTTTATGGTATGGAACTTGACTTTCTCATGCTGTGAATGTGATACCAAAAGCTGTGTATCGCTTGCACTTGTTCCCTGTAGATACACCGCACAAAGTTAAATGGAAGGCAAATAATACTGTCAGTCATACCGGAAAACCGTTTCACGCTGTCATTCCAGAATGTCGTAGGGAAACAGGGTACCTNNNNATCCTAAATTACCCTTCATAGCATTTTAAGCTTCTAATCCACGTGTACTCCTCTAAGTCTTCATTGTAGTCATTATAATACGGTTTCTTTTAATGCTTTCAAGTTTTGTAATAAATTTTTCGTGTTTCTGTGTTGTTCGCTCTGCCATTTATCTTAACCGTATGCTACTGCTGACATGATATATTTTGATCCGTTGAGTAACAGTCAAATCAAGAGCCCAAAACGCATTTTCTCGTGCATATGACGCCAGAAAAATATAGAAATTGAATTGAATTGTACTGCACCAAGGCATCGATTGGAAATATTTTTGACTAATACTCGGTCAGCGTTTGTCCACCATCAACAATGATCGTCTGCCCTGTTATGTAACTCGCTCCATCGGACGCTAGGAATGACACTGCATTGCCAATATCTTCAGGTGTACCCAATCTGAAATATATAAAATTATACCTAGGAAACTTCTATATCGAATGAGATCTGTATCTTGTAATAGCAATTAAAATCATTGACATACGTGGAACAGAAGATTTTTTGACCAAAAAAAGGGGGAAATTGCCCCAAAACTGCAAATATGAAAACGTCACCACAATTTGAGCAAATCTGACAGAGGACAATCCTAGGATCATGCATAATAAGTTTCAGGGCAATTGGAAGAGCGCTGTAGGAGAAGAAGATTGTTTGACAAAAAAATAGGCAAAATTGCTCCAAAATATAGCAATAAAAAATTTCACTGCAATTTCAACAAATCTAACTTAAGTTACGATAAAGAATTTGCACACCTTGTTTCAACCAAGTCTGGCCTGTGGTTACAGAGTTTTAGCAATTTGCAGGATTTTCCGTTCTTTACTTAGTATTTTTGACACTGACATGTTCATTTCAACAAATTCACATCTCCACCTCTAGCTGTACCTGTACACCAAATACTGAGATGGAAAGTGCTGTGGTTTAGGAGTTTTTGATATGAACCAACGAAGGAACGTACCTGCCTACCTACCTACCTGCCTACCTACCTACCTACCTACCTACGCCGCCGACCTACCCTATAAGCTGTCTTTGGTATATATACATATACTAAATGTGAGCTAAAATATATAAACATATGTATATCCATGAAAGATATGCTCTATGTGCATGCTAATGAACGAAATCGGCGAAAGTCAACGTTGGATTCTCTTCTCTAATAGAAGTTTTATAATCTTCTTAAATTCTAAAAGATTCTAATCGGTCTTCCGCTAGTTTAGTCTCCTAAGTGATTATACCCTTACCGTCCCATTGGGATAGCTGCTGCACAGTCATCGCCATTCGCGTCCATGTCTTGCGATTTGAACATTTCCAGTAAACTTTCAGTCACTATATTTCCTGGCAGCACAGAGTTAACTGTTATCTTATCCTTAGCCAGCTCCACTGCAGCCGATCTGCCCCAAATGATGTAATCACTAAATCATTATATATAAAGGGCAAGCTATGTAACTTTGATGATTTATCACTATTTTAAATGTTAAGCACAGTTACACTGCTTCTCGCTTTGCTTCCCAAAACATGTTGAAATACACAGTATTACAGTAGAATGCACCTCTGGGACAGGTATTTCAACTTTCAAAATTTTCTGATTCTTTTCTGATAAACCATTTGTGGGGGCTCGTTGTGAAGCCCTTGTGGAAAGAATAACTTTCACCGTCTTTTGAAAATCGAAAATTTTATTTTTCTCCACGGAGTTAACAGGGATGGCGGCCATTTTGAATTTCAAATATCAGTAAATCTTGAGTAATATGTTTCTCTTTTTTGTATGGTGACCCCTGTTTTCTATTCTTAATTTTAAAAGAGAATGATTGAAAGATTCATTGAGGAAAGTTTGAGCAAAAGTTTAAGGTCTTTCGCTTTGGAGGTACAAACCCAGTCCTTACATGAACCTTTGTCGTTATTGTTGACACGTGCACGTTGGTCCAAGCTAGAAACCAAATGTAAACAATAACAGCGCATTAAATGTAGACACTGTGTTGACAAGCTGAGTAGTAGATGTCTCAACATGCTTTTGGAAGTCAAAGAAGAATTTACAATTGACATTAAACACAAAACGAGTGAAAAAGGTCATCAAAAGTTATAACTACCAGTACATTATCACTCCTTAGTTCCATCGTCGCCTTCGTAGTTTTTGTTGAGGTGTAAAGTAGTGTGGATTGGGATACAATAGTTCGTTTTCGCAAGACTAGTTTTGAAACGAAGCAGTTGTAAAATGTCCAAATCATGACTCCAAACATGAAACTCTGTTGACCATGCTTTCATATGTCATGGTACCATTGCAAGTAAATTGAGACAAATTGGCCACTGGTAACCATACCCAATAGCATCGTGGAAAGAGTACGTTTACGATGGAATTGATAGTACAGTGGTATTTAGAGAGTGATCATTTTATTTATAAAAATTCTGGCCTCATCAACTTGAAGTTAAATCAATTCTGCGTGCCACAGAAATCAAATCGAATTACTTGTACTCATTTGTCAAAGCGAATCTTTGTGCGCTCAAGTTCGTTCAAGCAAATCAGTCCATTACGGAGATATTACGGCACAGACACATGAATGCCGTCACTACAGCGTAGGCTGGCCTCATGAGTATTTTTTTGGTTTTACGTCCAATTAAAATTCCGTCTTGAAAGGTAGGCCGGTAAGGGGTTAAACGACATTATAAATCTAACACAAAATCGACATGCCATTCATTACTTGACAGTGTTTTCATACAGCCTGCTCATTTCAAATAAACAAACGGTTACATGATTGCAATATGGCCGCTGTAAGGTAGCATTTTGTCGTGATGCCAAGGTCATTGCTTTGTTTTTGCAACAGAACACTGTCAGCAATGGAAACCTCAGCAAGAAATATTTTTACTGAAAATTCCAAAAAGCTATGAGCGAGCAGACGCAAAACAAGAATTTATTGTAATTCCTTGCTCTGTAGCCAAGAGATTCAGTACAAAAGTTAAGTGTTAGTCCCTCACAGGTGGAGATATTCGTTAGGATTTCATTTTAAGTTGAGTTTCAAGATATAAGGTTAGAAAAGAACACAAAACACGTCGGCTGTACCTCATAAAACCTAACTGTCCAGACTTTGTTGCTCCGTAGACTCCAAATCCACGACATCCAGTGTGTTCACCAGTTATTGATGACGTAAAAATCAAGCGTGCTCCTCCGTTCGATTTCGCAGACTCTGTCCGTGAAAATTGAAATTTGATAATAACGATTCAGAAGAGAAGTCTCGAAATTTCATTAACACTGCTGTAGTTAACGAAAACATTGGCCAGATCTTATAGAATGAAATTCACCAATGCTAGCATGATCATTAACTATGACGAAAAGTTATACTTAATAACAATCGATGATATCTAAAGATCCAGACGCCTTGTGTACAGCCTCGTTCAACGTGAGCATAGAAAATCTATATGCCCGTACCTTTATGGATTTCAGTTTGCATAGTATATGCCCGACTGTAACATCACGTACGCACGCATACCTTTGCGAGTTCGCTATCATGAAAGACTGTAATGCCTTTTGTTCTCTGATCATACTTACAGTATCTTCTATCTCTGATGTGCAGATACACCAACAACTCTTTAATTTTTGTATCTGACTGTCCCCTGAAACTCGTAGCACGATCTCACCATCACCTGATAGGGGATATGCTCGCAAATGCTTCTACTCCGGAATAAAAAGGACGCGATGCGTTCTACAGACTCTGTACGCCCAAATAATCACGTGATGCCGGTACAAACAAGCCCACATGTGTACTAACGCGTATGGAGATACACGTACGTCTATGCGTGTTTGCGCACATGGCTTTGTTTGTACCGTGGTCGATTCGAATTCCGGGTTTGGCCTATTGCAGTTTTGGTCGCCTGTGCCCCATCTCATCCTCCCAATCCACTCATGTGAGGATGAAAACATGTATCGGAATGTGGTGAGAGGCCATAGTATAGCTCAATGGACCTTCATGAAGATATGCGAATTTTATGGACAAAAACTCAAATTACCTTTCAGGTACGGCAAACAAGCCTTGGTTGCATATATAGTTCCTTTGAGGTTTACATCAATCACTGACGATATGTGTTCTTCCGTCATATCTTCAATATTAGCAGTCGGGAAAATTCCTGTGACGTAACATGCAGAAGTGTATTTAACATTTTCTGAATTGATAAATACTCGATAGTCGAGAATTTGCCATGAATCACAATGGCCGCCTTGATCTTCTGTACACTGTACCACAGAGTATCATGGACAGAGTGGCAACACTTGCATGCCTTTTGTTCCATGGTCGTCTCGGTAGACTATTGGCTTTTCATATTAAAATGAGCTTAAAAGGTGTTAAACTTTTTGGAGGCTTGGTTTGTGGTTGATAATTACACGAGATTATGCGAAACATACGACGAGATGGCATCGTACTGCCAGTCGCGTAGCAACCATACTTACTTTGTGAGCTCTCAGGCCAGAAACACTGCCTCACGCCAATCAAAACATAACACGCCAGCAGTTTCATAAACATGTCCTTTCTTGGCGCACGTGTAAAAGACGGTATGACTGACCGTAAACCATTGAGTAAAACCAGACAGTATCGATAAAAGACTTTCAAATTTGGTTCAAACACACTCATTATATATTCATAAAAATATGAGAGGAATTTTTAAAACGGTAAAATCCACTTTCCTGAAACTTAAAACACTCCGGTTTTCGCCAGCACATCAATTCCGATCAGCACCACACGACAACAACAACACAAGCTTTGTCGAACATTCTTTCGCTTAACAATTGGTGAAAATCCGAAAATTACCGAAGGGTGCATGGTCGGCACTCTTCGAAAAAGAGAGCCAAGAGCTTCGTGAGACGAGGCAAACATGGATTGCTTACGTAACCGCTTCACGCCTTAAACAATAGCTGTTGCCACTCTGTCTATGATATTACTCTGTGACTGTACCTGGATATGGTGCGCATGCTTGTTAATGATATACGAAAGCCGTGAAGTCTGTTGTTTTATGAAACCTTAGGAAAACACGACGAACGAAAAAAACAAACAAGCTGTTGAATGACCCTTACCAGCGTTGCAAACTACTATGTTGATCATTCCAAAACGTTCGTGTGTTTCTTTGGCAACACGATGACAACTTTCAAGGTCGGAGATGTCACCCTGTATGAAGACCGCACTTGGTATATTCTTTGCTGCTTTGGCGCCTGCAGTGAAAAACAACATTATGACTCTTAATTGCATTCCATTCTTCATCTGATCATTTGATTTCCCGAAATGACTTACATAAATTCAACGTTTGGAATATTAACACGACGAAGGAGATTATCTACTTTCCAAAGAACTGACAGAAGATGCGATGAGTTTTACCGGTGCCACAACGCACAAATGTGCTACCGCGTCAAGACCATGAAGTGCAATGAGATTGGCGGACGACGTGTTGTTGGACCGAAAACTGAATTTCGAAACAAAGCTTTGAAGGGCAGTTGGCGTTGTTGTATGGTGACATCTTATCACCAAACGGAGCATCGGCTGACATGTTCTCTTTCGAACTGATTAGACTTTTCACAGTGTCTATTGTTTGATAGAAGACGCAAAAAACTCACCTTTCTCATCGTTCCGTCCTGTCATCACGACATTGGCGCCCTCTCTCTGTAAGACCTTGACAATGCCTTCCCCAATGCCATAGGTACCACCGAAAACAATGGCCACCTTACCTTCCAGACGACCCGTTGCCTTTAAAAGTAAAGGCGCGAAAATGTCGATAGGGCGATGGGTTTGTTAATTTGTTCACAGCAATATGTCTATATGAGATTCTTATTATGATATGATATGCTCTGATATCGGTATTAATGTATTTTTGAAATTCTGACGTGAACCGTACAATGGAATTTTCTTCAGCTGCAGAGCTCGTGCGTCTAAGTGTACCTTGTCGCGAATAAAGCACGGTTATTTTCATGTCTTTAACGATCAGATTTTTGTAGTCCCGTCATCAAAATAATATAAGGAACATTCTTTAAAATATGAAACCATAATGAACTTACTCGTTGTGTATCCATGTCTGTTGTATCCTCAGTGGTCAAAAATACATTCTGTTAACAAATGAAGGTATTCTGGTTAGGCGAATTATATAAAATTTGCACACGTCTACTGATCTGGTTGTATATTTTCTGTTTATTCTGTTGGTAATTTTGACACAACGTTTCGTCCTAAAAGTAGGACTTCACCCGCTATTATTATTCATCCGCAATCACCAAACCACGCTAAGAACAACACTTGGAGCTATCTGTACAACTTTGTCCTCGTTATGAAAATCGATGAGTAAGAAAGTTTGCGATGTGAAAATCTAATTTGCATGGAAGCAAGTATAACCCACGGACGTATCGGTCCGATACTCTTAGGCTGCGTTCACAATTAACGGTTTGGTGGTGGGAGTGGAGAGGAATCGCCATAAAAATATTTTTCAGATTCCCCCTCAGTACCGTCAAAAACGTTCAGGTCTGCCCACGTGCAGTATGATCAAAATTGTTCAAGTCACCCATTATCATATAGCCGCATACTTATTTGTAATCCACGCAAAAAAAAATTAATATGTATTGCGTAGTTCTGCTAGCAGATGTTCGACACTACCTGTTACCAACCGTTTCTAGATCCATATTCCTATAAGGAAAGTTCTTAAATTGATTCATTTTTAAATGCATCAGTGGAGTTTTTGGTTTATCAGCAGTGTATGCCGACTTGAGTAAATCCAACAATGGCCAGGTCAATGGTAGCTGCTGAAGAGCACACAAGATGACGACCATGAGAGAGTGTGCAAATTGTGAATTCCTGGCTACATTTTGCCAAATCGTGAAAAACTGAGCACAGTGGATCTACATAAAAATATTTTTTTTTTCGAAAGTACGAGACACAGATTACTTAGATGCTGCTCAAAATTGACAATACTGGAAGAGTAAAATATTCCATTAAATTCCATTTTAATCTCTAAAACTTTGGGTGTAATAACTGCAAATTTGAGAGAAAACAAATAATTACATTCAGTCCCACATTTTTGTTTAAATTAGAGTCTTTAATGTTCAAACCTTTACTTTTGTGTTATTTTACAATGAGAATGTGAAAATTGGAAATCAAGCATGGTGACCCAATCTTTTTTCCCTAATATTTGATTATTTTCATATGCCAGAATTGAAAAACCCTGGTATCTTTCAATTTTCCTGGTCTTCCATATCATGTGTTGCTCTGGTCTGATCTTATGTACAAGTATATTTCACTGTCAAGGGCGTTCCTGGCCCAAACTCTTTTTCAACTACATCAGAGTCAGAACTTAGTCTCTCACTGCTGATAAGCAGTGAAAGTGACACTGCAGTAGGAGGCAGGAGCTGTATTAACTTTTATTAGTTCAGTTTATGCAATTGTACTCTCTACAGCATGTTGAACTGTGTAGTATTCAACTTGCCAACACAGTCTGTGTATGTGTACTGTGCACTTGTATAAATGACAATTGACTTTCTGGACTCTAACTCAATTGTCACCCAATACATATTTATGTATACAGGTTTTGTCGACAAACTGAATGCTGTAGGGAGACAGCAAGAAACTGTATTTGGTATATTTCATAGAAATATTGATAAAATTATCAACAGTTGCAGCTTCTGCCCCGTTAATAGGCCTCCTTGTTTGGTTTTTTTTACGAAAAGTAATACATGTTTAGATTTTTTCGAGATAAAAGTCATGAAAAAATGGTTCAAGATTTTGTTTAATTGTTACTAACGTTAGAACAATTAGATGACATTAAAGTGTTATTCATTTTTCATTTAATTACCTTACAACCTTGGAATTTGACAATGTAAAGGTAAAAGGGGACCAAAAAATTTTAAGGTCCCCCTATAGCCAGTGCAAAAATGTCAGGTCCCCCTTTCATTACCCGCAAAATTTTCGAATCCCCTGAATTCCTCCATCACCCCCTCACCATTTTTTTGTGAATGCAGTATTTGCAGCAGATTTCATCAAATTCTGTGCCTTTTTTTTTCGGAGTTAGATGACTGATTACATAACTTCATTAGATATGCAAATGAGCTATTTATTAAATTGACAGTTCGCAATGCTTCTCAGTACTTTTAGATATCTATCAGATGAATATCTGTAGCAGGTATCATCAAATTTAGTGTGAGAATTTTCGTCATAGGAAACCATTAAATGAAAAAAAATTACAGTATATAACTTTATCAATATGCAAGCCACACTAACCAAAATCTGATCAGTTCGTGCAATTAGCATAGAGTACCTATCTACCAAATCTGACTTGAATCCGTTCAGCTGTTTCGAGTTATTGTGCAGACGGACAGACAGACAGACACACTAACAATCGCACACACACACACACACTGACGGACAGACAGAGAGACGTTGCTTAGACATTAGCTCACGTGTGTGAAAAATGACATACCCCTTAGTGAAAGCACAGTCCCTCCACACACTGTGTTTTTATATCCGTGCCCCCCGACGAGGCACACAGTCCATGTAGCCGACAATGAGATGCTAATGATATGCGTTTAAGGTCTCCTCGACTAACATTCAGCTGGTGGCTCACTTTGTCCTATTTTTGAAGTATTTTATACCATGGAGGCTACCTCCATGTTTATACAAAGGTACAGACTTATTCTACCTGCAACTTAAAACTGATAATGATTTTGTAGCTCATTCTTTGGTATTTTTACATAGTATTTGGTAGCCGGTATCAGACAGTTCGTGTCGCAGGTGTCGGGCAGTATGTCGAAGTCCCTCGACCGATTATTGTGCGGCAGTGATCGTATCATCGACCATGGAGGTTAAAAAGAACGAGCTTTGACAATACAATGAATAAAATCTGAGTTGAGGATACAATTACTTCTTTTAGTGAGAACACTTACCTCTGACCTCGTCTCGATTCGCTTCACCACAGATATGGCCAAGCACTGTCACGACCGTTGGCTATGAGAGGGGATGACCTATCTCTTTTGTTCGGAGTGAGTGACGTCAGACATTGCAAGGCTCGTTACGTAATCGTCAACCCTTGTGAACGTTTGCCTCCTGCTGATGTAACCAGATATGAACTGAAAATGCTCACGTGTTTCATTATATATTGAAGTTATGTGTAAATTTGAACCTTTGCCACATGTTTGCAACTTCATTGAAATTATTATGATCAACATAATGAACAATAATCACCGCCGATTAATTCTAAAAGTTCATGAAGTATACAAATATGTAATTAGCTGAAATAAATATATTCAAGTTATTTGACTGCTCTCATTGTATCACCACTTTATATAGCAAGTGTAATTACCGTTGGCCAAGTCCTTCAAGCCATATATGCCGAGCTGTGAAAACTCATTAGATATGCAAATTATAAATTAGCTGACATGAAAATGTGAAATGACTTTCGATATTGTTTTAACCTATTATACCTGGTATAATCATCAATGTACATAGCATGTTTTGCCAACTTTGATCAAGTAAATCCCGGTATATAGCACTACAAAAGAGTTCAAAGAGATTATAATTTAAGAGAGGAATAAAACAAAGCCTTCGGGAATGTGCCATTTTTTTAGCAGAATATTTTTTCCAGGCATCATATAGAGAAGAATGATGCAATATATTATGCGTTTCTTTGATAAATGGGCTTTGAAAAATACCAATACTGTCAAAATGAATGCAAGTCGAAAATCTCATATGAAATCAGAGTGGGAATGAATTACTATTACGTGGCCGTAGAGGTAAACATTTGGTCTACAGCACATTCACCCTGTCATAACAGCCCCAATCCGAAAAAGAGGCAGGCTTCAAATCTTCTTGATATCTACAGTAACTGTTTCAGAGCCATCACTGACGAGTCATGCGTTGAGAGTGACGAGACGATGACCGACACAGTAAACGTTCTGTCAAGGCAACCATGGTGTAATAGAACACCTGTTCAGTATATCACGAATGTCTTTCAATCGATCGACCTAACAGATTTTGAAAACGAAAAACAAAAGAGAGCAAAAAACACATAGGAAAACAGTTCACATTCATATTGTTCATATGATCAAATGCTCTGTAGTAAGTTGAATATCTTTACCACCGTCATGATAGATAAGTAGAGCAGTTTATTGTTTTGAAATCCAATTCAAATGATGGTATCAGGCTTGGCAGTGACTGCTGTCAGCTCAAGCCAATACTTCTTTTCAGTAGATTAAGGTTGGGTGAAAATCAATCCATAAAGCTAACAATTTTGCATTGTTTTCATCAATTTTCTGTTTATTTTATTTAATATCTATTTAGCTTGGATTGACAAGGATGAAATGAAATAGGAGATATAATAGCATAGAAACTGCGACAATCATCTTAATCCACTCAATCAAGAAAATCGAAAGTTCGTAGTGTTTGTCAGCAATGTAGAAATCTAACAACATGTTTCAGAAACTTATCGTGTAAGGTTGGGAAGTGGGAAGATGGCGGTGGTTCAAATCGTGATTTCGTTATTGAGATTTCGTACTTCAAAAGAAAATAAGAAAGAGAGAATAATAATAATAAAAAATTATTATTCCAAATGTGCCTCAGTCATACATATACTAATCGTTTCATAACCGGGTAAACACACATAGAGAATTTTGACAAGGACTAAAGTTGTCAGATTATGTTCACTTATGACGCTAAATGCTGCTTTATCACAATCTCTTTATGATTATTAGCGTCGAATGTGCTGTTCGACAAAGTTATCGACATGTTAATATTCAAGAAGAGATAAGCATTGCATATATCAGAGAGCTTTCGACCCGGTGATTTGACTAGAAAATGTTAAATTGTCCTTTTAAGGTAAAATACAACATCAATGGAATATAACTGATGTCCACTATGAATAATAACGATATGAGAAATTATCTAAAAATAAAAACAAACGAGATCTCTTACACTTACATAAATCTTAATAAACAATACGCAGCGATGTAGGATCTCAACATTGTTTGTTTCTCTGGCTAACTTGCGTATTTAACAAACATCATTGATGAGCAAAATAGTTTGATTTATAGTACAAGCTTGATTTATACCATATATAATATACATGAAACATAAGCATGATTAAATCCCAAATATAAGACATTAACATTACTATGTTTTACACCGAAAGATAAAAAATTAAACAATTTTGTGATAGGTCAACATTATGATCCAGTATGGATGCAAGGATATATCAAATGGTTTAATTGGTGGGTTAGAGACTTGAAAAAAGTATGATGTTTATAATCAAGATCAATTTTATTAAGAATGTTTATCATGCCTCATCGTGAACTAGTATTCAGAAAAAAAGTGTGCTTACGGCTTGGCAATTACAAAATGTAGAGTAGAATATCTGTGTGAGAGATTTTGTCACGAGCACATTTAAGATATTTGTATACACAAACCATCATTCTCATGTGCCAATTGGCGAAATTACTTTATGCCTTTTGTTTTATAGCCTAAGCAAAGTGACGAAAGATTGGCCTAGTTTAGCACTGCACTTTTGGACATAAAAACTACAGATTTGGGATTTGGCCGAGCGGTTTTCTTTGTGGCTTCTCTGTTAGGTGACTAGGTACCGTACGTTGTGAGTTCGAACCCCAGTGAAACCACCATATTGATTTATGAGTCATGTGATCGTCACTTAGGGCAAAAGTATTGTTACACTTAACATTGAGCTTGGCGAATATTGCAGCATTTACACAATTACAAGCTTGATTCCCATTTGTAAAGTCTATGATGCCGAATACCTGCAACGGTTCGATGATTGAAAAGTTGTATTTCAAGAGAGAGACATCACAAGGCATTTCGGAACTCGGAAAATGTTCTTCCAAACACCCGTGATGAACAGCAAAGTTGCTAAGTCTCATGACTTAGCATGAAGAATATGTATTCATTACATATTATTGTAATGTGATGTAGAAGTAAAGATTATCTGAAAGTTACATAAATCGTTGATGAACTTTTGCCAAATTCTCTATCTATATATGCTGGCTTCCATACCTCATGGCAAGATAATTTCTGATGTAATACTGGGTCACCAATAAGTTGTGACAGTGTGAATATAAGTCCTAAGGTTATAGACACCCAAATAGTCGGCCTTTAATATGACAGTGATGGCAAAGGGCGAAAAAATGTAATGCTTGTTTAGTCCTATTCAATCAACCATATATAAAATGTATTACTAAAATATATGTGATGTGTGTGAGTTGCCTGAATTATTCTGATGTAATTGGATAAAAGAGTGTCACAGTGACTTCACATAAAATGAAGTCTTAGGATAGCACATGGCAATAACTCAATACATGTTAAACTATCCACAAAAAAGTGACATTTTTCATTTAATTGAACTAACTGCCTGAATTACACGAAAAATTACTGTATTCAAAAAGTCCCTTATTCTTAGTAACATTTGTCCGTTCCTCAGTGACTCCATCTTTATTGGCATCAAGATCCCTAGTATACTACATATTATTTTCTTCTAGATTTGATAATAGCTGCATCTTTTCACACTCTTTAAAATAACATGGTTAGAATCAAAAGCAGTTTATGTAAAATAATCACCGGTGTTGTCAAGGAACGTTTTCCAAACTTTAAGTCTAAATGTATCATTTTAAACTTGTCAACACAATCTGTATGCATGATATGGCAAAAGTAAATCGTTGACAACCCAACTAATCAATGATAACATTGCATATTGGTACACAGTGCAATGGTTCGGCAAGGCGAAAACCTGTAATAAAATTTTCTTCAGGGACAAAATACAAACATACTGAAAATTAATTAAACCGATGATTTTTCGATAGTAAAATCATATCTATTCATTCATTACTTGAATGTAATTTGCAAATGCTATCAATTCTAGATCTGTTGTGATTATCAACATGACTCTGGAAGGAAGTAGCTTGGGACTCTTCCTTGTTGGTCGCTCTCATCATCGTTGTTGTCAGCTTTTAGAAATTCAGGCACTTCATCCTGGGTGCTGACAGGGTGAATATAGTCATCATTCACATCACCGCTTTCTCGTATAGCCATGTAGAAATTAGGATCTCCTTGATTGACCTCACCAGGTTTCTGGCCTTCGAAGGGCTTCGGCATCTCAGTGTACTTGTTCATAGTCCTCTCCTTAGGGGGATCAGGTTTTAAGGTGTCTAGATTTTCAGACTCGTCCGGCAGAGGGCGCATCATCAACCAATCTGGACTTGGTGGCTGGTCGCCTTCCTGAAAGGCAAATTAAATCATTAGGTGCTGGTTGTACCAAGGAGGTAGAGAGGGCCTTCAGAGTTACTTGTTATAGAGTAGCTCTACAGGTACAAAGCGCTTGTAAGCTGGTTAATACTGAGAGTGTTTCAATTGCGTGACGGATCTACGAGAGCCAGAAGCATGGCGATTACAAGGGTATCAATTATGATGTGTCTATGATACATTCCTGCCTTTTCAAGGCTTCGTATCGGTTCATACTAAACAGTCTCTGTAAAAGGTACATATAATCTTTGAAAAATGCTACATTTACAGGCGGGGCATGGTAAGGGTTGTTAGATTACTTACTCTGGGAGCGTGTTGTGGGTGATTCTGCAAAAGAACAGTGATTCGGGAAAGCTACGATACCAAGGTAGACGTTTAGGACATCCTCTAAAAATTTCGCAAATGTTCAGGGAGAATGTTTGTTTTGATTAACGGTACCAAAAGCTGATTAACAGGCAATTCAACCAGGTGCATGTTACGTTTCTTTGATAGTGATCTTCTGTTTTGCATAATAATATTTCTAGAAATTAGCTTTTATTAAACAATTATTATTATGTCAAATAAAATGTCACGCTGGTCCTTCAAAAACTGTGACTACGATCTTGAAAATGTCATTTCCTGATTTAATATTCAAATAAAATGTTTAAGTTTTACGTCTTTCATAATGAATCAAGACTTTGAAAAAGTTTCTTTCCGCCATTCTCTGTTTCAGTGAGAATTGTTAACCACAAATGTAATAATAACAAGGCAGTATTGCTGAAGGCAATGAGTACTTGGGCCATGATAGAGTAATTTTGAGGACAATATATACTACTATTCAAATATGGTCTTGAATTTCCTCCTGTCAATGAGGCATTTGATTAACTGGTTATTAAACGAAGCAATGGCATGACAACGGCAAAATATGTCTAGCAACTTTTGTGGAGCTTGAGGCAGGGGTTCTTTATTTATAGCGGGAATTGCTTAAACTCCTTAAATATT
>LD349793.1:162438-175482 GCA_001465055.1 Ptychodera flava | reverse complement strand
AAACAGGGTGACGCCCCCATGAATCCACCGCCCCCCCCCGGCTGAAGAAACTGACCAGTCCCTAAGATGAGCTACTCCGAAGAGGCTCGCCATTCGCAAATGATGTTATTGTTTCATTTACATGCAAAAAAAGGAAATACTTTTTTCCTGATATAGCAACGTCACGCATATAGCCCTGAGAACGACGAAAATGCAACTAAATGGGTCACTGTGAACAGGGCATGTAAACGGCTCAGACTACAAGCTGCCACACATGCAACACAGTCCAATGTTGCGTCGCGTGCGCGGCAGCGAACAGGCTGCGCGCGTGCAAGCGTCGCAGTCTATTCTCTGCGTGTCCCACATCCCGTGCGCGTCTGAGGTTGGTACGCGCAGGCGCAGGCAGAGCTGCCTGCATCGATGTCGGTCATTGTCTGTTTTCGTAGCCAGATGGAAAAATGAACTTATCAATATTTGTATCCATAACGGCAAGATCAACAGTATTTTGACGAATATCGAGCGTTAGGTGCGGGGTTATGCTAGAACCAGCAAAGCATTGGATCACACCAGCCAGATACCCACCACCCCCGTGAAAACATTGGAACAGTCCGCAGTAAACAAAAACAAGTCAGGCTGACATTCAAGATGGCGGAGGCAGCACTGGAAATGTTGGGAGGGACGTCTGGAGTGACGACCCAGTGGGATCCATTCCAAAGTAAAGATTGGGACAAGGAAGTCCCCACACAACAGTGTATACTTAGAATTAAAAGGTATGATATTTTTATTGGAATTATTTTTATTACTTCAATGCTGTCGCCATCGAAGAATGCGGTGTTTCGATCGTGTGCACTGAGAGTTTATGCTTCCGGTTTCGATAATTTTGACAGGTTTGGTCGAAGTGACTCTACCGTAGCGAAAATTTACAAACGAATTAGAAGATATTGAACTTACCAAGCGATAACTGACATGGAATTTTATTATGTTCATTCGCTGCCATGACACTAGAAATGACAGGGTCTATGACGGGTTTGTGGGAGAGTTCTTGATGTCGTCCTTGTAGTCTGCAGACAAGTTGTTCTTCATGTTTTCAAACTCAAACTGTATATGTTTTATGAAACAGTCGTGATAATTTCTGAAGACGAGGCCAGTATTATAGTGGGTTTTATGTCCATGGTGTAAACGTTGGATCGATCAGGGTGTCCTTTAAAAGTGTGATAATTGACACGGAAGTGGTGGACGTCACCGTGTCATGTCAGTGAAAATGTCAAATTTGAAAATGCAGTCGGTGGTCGTCCGATGCTGACAAAACCAGGTCTTTCAGCAGCGGTAGTTGTACAAAGCTGTTGGCAGGTATAGTGCGTAGATCACAGTGAACAAAAAGACAGTGTTTCGCATGAATCACATTTAAACTACTGAGTTTTTGAGGGTTAGGGATAGAGAACGCAGCCAGGGCCTCTTAGGAAAACCCTTGTTGTTTGTCTGTGAAAGGTTTATAATTATATATCCCCTGGTCGGTAGAATGCACCATACACCATGGACGTAAAAATTAGTCTATTTATATGTACGTAAACAATAGTCTATTTTTTACGTTCATGCTTACACTCGTACAAATGCCACTCTGTGGAAGCAGACTCCACGATGCAAAATGCCAAGTAGAGGTGGTATGTAATTGAGCTTATAGGGAATGACAGACTTCTTGTAGACAAACAATAGCTAGCCATAGAAAGTAAACTCATCCCATATACCCATAGCTCCCTATACCGTCAATGGTAGAATGTAGAAACCATATAGATCAGTCGTTGTCCTTATTCAACCCCTTTCACAACCACGGTTAAGCCCAAACCCAGTTTTACTATAAATTCTGAGTGTGGAAATAGATACTTGGTTTTATGGTGTGGACCTGATTATTGGGATTTTTTGTGGGACGAACAGATTAAAACAAGTTGAAGACTGGAAGATATCACTCTAGATATGAACAGAAAGATTTTATTCCTTTAGCACCTCTAGCTTTCAAGTCACTACTAATTATCAAGACTCCCAATTTTAATGGACCACCTATTTCACTGGTGATTAACAGCTGTAGAGACCATAGTGGTGTCAGAAATCTAGTTCTGTGACACCTTGATGGTAAAAAAACTCCCCGTCTCCAGTCATTCTGTCTCTTAATTGCCAACTATTTCAATAATGAGGATTGTTACACACTATACCACAGTTTACTTGCATCAGGGCGTGTGTGTACCATCAGTATTGATATCAAGGACATTTTCCCATATCTGTGTAATAATGAGCACTCGTGACTCGGATTTTGTTTGTATTTATAAGTGCCAAAAGCTACTGCTATAAACAGACTGAAAATGGTCATCTGCAACCTCTACTACTTCGCAAGAGAAGCGTCCATCAGCATGGAAGATTTCAAACATGATTCTATGAAAAAGCTAATTTCACTGAATGTTTCAATCAAAGAGAAATCTCATTGCTGAAAGTGTTTAATATCTTTAGGTCACAGTGTTATCCCTTATATTTCTTTTATGTTCATGCCAGCTAGCTCTGAAAGGCTCCAGCTTGATGGATTGCTAGCTCTTGCTCTTTCGTGAAATAATAAAAGGTCAACTTTGTTTCTTTGTCGCTTAATACCGGTATTTCTACAGAGCAAATAGCTACGCATTTGACTAAGCTGACTATACATGTATGATTTATCCAAGAGACAACACCACATTTGTTTTGACACATTTAGACCACAGCGTTATCCCTTATTTCTTTCCCTCACAGTAATTTTTGAAATAATAATAGTTCAACTGTGTTACTGTTGCTTATATTTCTACCTGTTTGTAAATAATTTAGTATGGACAATGTAAATTAAAAAATGAGTAGCTACCGTTATGTTCTTTTCTGCCGTGGTTTCAGTGAAAGGCTTGAACGAGACATGTTATGCAAGTACTCAAACCTTTAACCCGTAAACATGTAAACAACTTTACCCAATCAGAATGAGGCTGTGGCAGAAGTAGCTAATCAGAAGCCAATGAGTACAGTGTTGTTGCAAAGGTTGGGGAGTATTATCGGTAAATAATTTTGGCAACCCAGTAACATTGCTGCTGTTCCCTAATCTGATTGCATTGATACACAAAGGGAAACCCCAATAAAATGACTGGGGAACCCCGGTAACATTAATTGGGGTACTGGCCTTTAATAGCAAAATCACTGCATCATTGTACCTATGCCAAACCTGATCACAGATGTTGACACCCGGTACATATTGTTTTGCAAAACTTAAAGAGATCGAAACGTGTCATACTGAGTATCACTCTGTTCTTGTTTTCCGCTTTAACATATTGTTTGAGCGCTGTAATATTTCCCAGCAAAATATCAGTGTACATAACATTTTACCAATATTTTTGAATTTTTCTGTAATTTTTGAAAATTTTTGACAAAATGGACATAACAATTCAATGGTTTGCAATTTTTGACCCAAATTTTGGGAAAAATCTGAAAAAAAACTTTTCCAGATCTGAAAAAAGTTGCTGGCTATGTCATATTATATGAAGGCAACAAACATTGACTTTGGCACTCAAAGGGTAATAACAGAAACCCATGGTGAGAGTGCATGTGCTTCATACTTGGAGTGCTTGCACTCAGGCTTGCTTACTCCAGTGTTTTGCATCTGTGGAGGATGGCCTTGGACCACACAGCAACCCCTTGTGCAAATGCCCCATGTAGGTTGCACTTGTACTGGTGTTTTGCCCTACTCTTGTATGACAGATACCCAGTATTGTATCACGGCCTTGTCAATACCAGTGACTTTGTGATGTCGAAGTCATCATCCCAGATTATTACTGATAATGTATCAGATTATCAGTGTGCCCTCTGGGGGAGGTGAAAACAATTTTTTTGCGTCAAGTTGAAGAAAACCTGACTAGCTCTGGGTCACTGCATGCATGAAAATGGTTACAAAAATCAGCAGTTGTGAGTATAGCGCCCTCTATGGACATTTGTCTTTCTCGATTCCTGGTACTCTTGTGTTAGTCAATGAGAAGACAATTAAAACAACAATGGTTGCCTCCTTCCCTGTCGATCGGTCGGCAAGATAAGTTAACTATCAGCACGTAGTATCACCGCGGAGACTTATAGAAACGACATATTCAGATATTTTCCCCAAAAACTTCAGGGAAACATGTTCTCTGTGTAAGTTATGAATCTGCTGAGCATTTCTAGTTATCAGCAGGCTTTTCACAGCTATGTCAGTGATGTGTCAGATTACTTGTAATTCAAGGCATCAATCAGGCGGGTTTGGCCTGCGTCCTTGCATGTCAATTCGGCTTAGTTGGCACACTGCTGATTATCCAGCATTGTGGCCTCAGATGTTTTCTTGATCTAAGAATTCCCTGGCATTGCCAAAACAAAATAATACCAATAACATACCCCCCTGGCCCATAATGGACTCAAGCAAATTTTATACTCTGTAGTGAACAAGCCTTTGCCTGTACCTTGTGCAGTTTCCTTTTGTCTAATATGATCCTTAAGGGGTTACATAATTGCCTTAATATCAAAGCTTGGTCAGGCAATGAGTAAAGAAGAAAAATCACCAATACATAGTACCTCTGATACACTGTACTGTAGTATGATGGGGACAGAAAATTGTGCTACATTTTGAATACATGATCTTTCAATGTGGTTCAAAAGCTGTATCAGATAGACCGATGGAAGAATTCAATTTTTTGTTGATACATGCTTTGCAGAATAGAGCAAGAATTTGCAATTTACGTAGAAGAAAACAAAAATAGTGAAAATCACACTAAGAAAGTGGTCAATATTATATATTATTGCCTGAATACCGGTACATGGGTTTATGTGCCCGAGAACAGGTGACAATTTGCCCTACGCCAGGAGGGAAAATTGTCTCCTGCTGCGAGGGCACATAAACCCATGTATTCAGGCAATAATATTTTTATTACATGCCTCTTCAGGCATTTTCATACAATTTTACCATTATTGACCAGCATCAAACAGATTTTAATGAAAGTCAAAAAAGCAGTGCGTGCATGGATATTTTATATTTAGCGTTAAGCATCTACTTTGACGTCGAAAACGTCGAAGGGCTTCACTGGACCAGGTAACCTTGGACACTGGTCAGTACCGCCGGTACATCGTTCACTGGCCCATGAATATCCCGGATGTTCCTATTCAAATCAATGCAATGATTTGCACTCACGTCAAGGCATGTAATAAAGTGTACACTTTGGACTAAAAACCACAGTTTAATCACAGACAGTAGTCTTGCCTGTACTGACTATGTACACATTTGGGGAGATTAAAGCAAGACCAAAGATGGCAACTGATTTACAGTAAACTTCACTCAGAGTCGTTAAACCATCCTGTGAAAACTCATGACATGAGAATACCCATGTGTCTATGTACCGGGCATATCTAAACCAATGCAACCACTATGTGCATTGCATCAGCTCACTTGATATTTTACATTTTTTTTATGACCGGTAACTTTGACCCCAAACCAATTCAACCCGGGTGTTTGCATCAATGACTGTCTCAGTGAGAGCCAACTCGGCTGTGATCCTAGATAACCCTAGTACAACCCAGCTTCCTAATCCAGCTACAAACACAACCCCCAAAGCAGAAGTAGGTTTGGTACGGGTAATTAGGTTGAGGGTACCGGTATATAGGTTAGTGTTACATCTCAGCCCTGTATGAATTAGGACACAGGTTCATTTGACACTTTCCTGGCAAAACGTTTTAAGCAGATTTGGTCAAAGCAGATTTGGTCAAAATTAATTGTGAATCAGTGCCTTAAATTAAGGTTAATACCTTGAAAATTTTTTTTTCAACCAGTCCATCATCAAAAGGGCATTAGCCCAATGACAGGATGAGTTACACATAACCCACTAACCCCTTACGGAGCAATAAGGAGTAAAGTGCCTTGCTCAGGGGCACAACACCGTGCAGAGTATTGAACTCCCCATCCTCCATTGGTGTGGGCCTGCTGGGTCCTGAACTGGGTCTCAAACTCTCCATCCTCTGATCATAAGTCCGTTACCCTAACCAATTAGTCCACGGTATCCATTGGATTGCCCTCATATATCAATGCAGTCATATTAGGGGACATATATGATATTGAGGTTACTAAGCCCTTGAGGTAGAATGCACCTCAATGACATATTCAGATTCTCACATTTTTACCATTCTTTAAAGGTATACTGTCACCTGTTCCAAGTTTGCCACAGTTACCATGGAAAGAGCAAATCTAAACAATCACAGATTTTAAGCGGTTGGCCCTTTTTTAAAAACAGCACCCTCACATGGGCATTTTGTATACCAAAGAACGCCTCTTTGACCATATATGGGCATATTTAGATTACAGGTGACTGTATACCTTTAATGATCTAGCATTTGTGGGGGCTCATTTTAAAGCTCTTGGGGTGCAAAAGTGTGCCAAGATCTTAGTGTTTTATAAATCAAAAAAAAAAAAATTTTCACATAGAGTTAACACAGAAATGACGGGCATTATGAAATTCTAATATAAGTGAAAGTGATGTGCTCTTGGATTGTCCCAGTACTTTGCATTGTGGGTAAAATTTTCTGTGCTATTGAGTTGCACCAGTACAGAGTACTTGGCATTATGGGTAAACTGTTCTGTGTACATTTGAATGTTAAGTGTGAAGGATAAACATCAAAACTGTCAGGAGTAAAACTTGCCTTGGTGCATGTAGAGAACATTGAAATGAATTTTGGTGAAATGTACAGGATAGAGGTACATTAGCTTGGTTAGGGATATTCCAATGCATTGTGGGTAATGTACCTTGAAAGTAGTGGATTGCCTAAAGTTTGTAGGACATTGCAATGCATAATGCATATATTTACCCTGTACAGGACAAATGTAATTATCATATACCAATGTCCATATTGCTACATCCTAGTGACGTTCACCGTAAAATATCAGCCGTGATATTTCACGGTAAACGTCGAGATATGCACGATGAACGTCATCAGTTTTAGAGTTTTCCCAAACTACATTAGCAGTTTGTTGGTAAACAACGTAAACAACAAAATGGCTGCCGCTCCCTGCCTTGCCGACATAAAAACTTGAAGGGCTTCGAGGAACACGGGTATTTCTGGTTGCAAAATAGGGAAATATCACGTTGAGTCTTGAAATTATTTCCCCATGGTATTTTTTTGGTCAAGCTCTAGCAAACATTTTGCCATTCGCACGGCGCCAGCACTGTGCACGGTCTCCTCCAAACAGGTAGTGAGTGCGTGGCGTGACAGCGATGTCACGCACGACGACTGTTGACATGGCAACTCTAAGGGTAAACTAACAAAATGGCGTCCTCTCCGCGCGAGCTCCGTGCCACGTACGATGATCGAAATCAGGATAGATTTAAAGCTGAGCAGTTTTTGATCGGTTAAGTTGTAATAGCATATTGCACCTTAAAATGTTCCTTCTGTATGACGATTTTTGTATCCCGGTGTCTTTCTTCTTGGGTTTCATTGAGATATGGACGACTTGCAGCGATGTCGCGCGTGATGTTGACATCTTCGTCGTATACTTTATGAATAAAGCCTGTTCACATAAACATTCTGATATTTATGCGCAAGGCGTAATAAAGTAAAGCCTCAAAATTGAAGGTTTTTCGTTCTATTAGTAAAAATTCCCTAAAATTATGGGCATGGGTATGTGATAAATCGGTTATTACCCAATATCGCCTGTTCCTTGTGTCGTATCAGCATTCGTGTCATTTGTGCTGCGTCAGACACTCGACTTCGTCTCGTGTCTGACGCAGCACAAATGACACTCATGCTGATACGACACAGGAACAGGCGATATTGGGTAATAACCTCTAAGTATTGCTAGTGAACTCAGTCTTGTCCTGTTGTGTCATGGTGTTGCATTGTTGGTAAACTTTGTAGTGTGATAATCCAGATGTAGTCGTATAGCTTGGTGTATGTTTCAAAAAAAAAAACTCTGTCGTGAGTTTTTCAGACAGTGAGGTCAAATTACTTACAGCAGTATATGGAGTTGATTAAGGCTTACCTTGACATGATTTTCCCAGCTAAAACACATACAACTGTGATGATGTTCACTCACTGTAGATGATACCACAAATATGTGTACTACCGTAAACTTCTTTTGACATGTACATTAGCTTGTACGCTGATTTTAAATGATTTGACTTTGAAGGGTGTCAGAAGTACATTTCAATGCAGTTCTCCCATTTATGCTTTTTTATGTTCTATGCATACTAACCACATCACTTCCAGTCCTTCGTATTTAATCTCAGTTCCATCTCATCTTTAATACCGGTATGCTTTATCAAGTCACACAGATACCTTTTGTCTTGTGTCATACAGACGATACCCTTGGATAATGTAACTCGAGTTTATAGACTATATCAATAATTGTTTTCTAAATTCTGTTTGTTTCTTTGTATCAGGGACATAATGAGTATATACAATGAGCCACCACCAGGCATGTGTGTAGTTCCTGATAAAGACGATATCACAAAGGTCAGTCATACAATTTATCTAATCACCCTCCATGTCACTGAAACTTAATATCTTGTCAAGTACCCTACCACTGGTCATAAAATCAATTCTTGTTTGTAATTATTCCATTAGCAATAATCACAAATTACTTCTAAGCAACAATTTTGCTTTTGATTTGTTGTGGTACATACACATACCTTAGAAGCATAAAGTGCGTTTCACCTACCAATAGGTACCGCAACTCAGCATATGAGACCGACACAATCCACGTACAAAACACACGATTAGCTTGGGGATCACAGACACATTTCAAAGCCACCGACTCGTCGATTAATTACAGTAAAACAGCATTGGGCAGCCGCTGTCTAGACTGAGAGATAAACAGTTGACTAGACTTGATCTACAATGTAAATGTTTCTTTACAATTTCAGCAAAGAGTTCAAGAGGTGATAGTATTCTCAACAGAAACTAACTAAAAAGCCACACGTAGATCAAGTGTATCTCTCAATCTAGACAGAGCAGCTGCCCCATGCTGGTTTACTGTAATTAATCAATGAGTCGATGACTTTCAAATGCGTCGTGATACCCAAGCTTATCGTTTGTTTCGTACATGGATTTTGTCTGTCTCAAACGCTGAGTTGCGGTACCTAGGTGAAATGCACTGTATATATAATGAGAAGACAAAAGCGTTCTTTTCTTTGTACCATTCCCTGCGAATGATATTATAATTTCTGATACAGAGAAATTCCATGATTTGTATTATGTATACATGTAATACCGCTTACTTCTGTTTCTTTACAGGTGCATGCACTTATTACGGGACCCTTTGACACCCCTTATGAGGGTGGTTTCTTCCACTTCCTTATTAGGTTTCCTCCAGATTATCCAATCAGACCCCCTAGAGTCAAGTTAATTACCACAGGTGATGGTAAAGTTCGGTTTAATCCAAACCTCTATCGAAATGGCAAAGTCTGTCTCAGTATTCTAGGGTAAGTAATTTTCTCCATTGCATGTCCTACTCAGTGTGCGAAATTAACGTTGGTCTGACGGTCCGAGACCGACAGATTTCTCGTCGTCCCGAAAGTTTTTAGCAACATGTCGGTCCTGATGACTGACTGAAATTTGGAATAAATGATGAAAATTTCTCCGTCAAGACCTGTAACAGATGCAGATGATGACTGACTTTGAAGCATGAGATTCAGACTTGAATGTCATGCATCTATCAACGTTTTCCACCATGGGAGTGCTGGGCAACAGGGGATATTGATCGCACTTCGAGTCCTGGTAGTTGGGAATTTGATCTCTATGGTACGCCAGACGGGGAGCGGGCCGGGTGGGGGTAGACAATGTCGCAACATAGAAATTTTGTCTGGCGACTTTTTGCATTTACAAGTGTTGATAACTGCCTTGGAAGTCTTTGTATATCATATCTCAGGTTTATTGTAGGAGTAAGTAAACACACCCCTTTTGAGGGCATTAGATCTGGGCTAGGTAGATTCCCTTGTAAAATCACAGTGCATTTAGAGTAAATTCTTATTCTCAGTTATGTAAGAAGTTAAAAGATGAGTATGAAAATCAATACTTAGAAACTTGGAAGAGAACCGTTTTCAATGATTCAAGGAAGAATGGAAGTGGTAACAAATTGCGCACTTATAGAATCTTCAAGACCAAGTTTGGTTTTGAAAAATATTTAAGAGATAAGTCAGATTTTGGGTTACGTAGAAGTTTAATATAGATTGAGTGATCATAATTTGCGTGTTGAAATTGGTAGGAAATGTAAACCTCATTTATCTTTAAAGGAAAGAATTTGCTTGAGATGTGATAGTAATGTTATAGATGATGAGTTTCACTTTTTATTCACATGCAAGTGTCATATTTCTGAGCGATCAATTTTGTGCCAGAAAAGCGGAACAGATTTTTTATCACTATGAGTGTTGAAGAAAAAGTAGAAAACATGAAAAAGATTATGGAACAGAATTTTCTGAACGTTGCTTTATTTATAAGGAATTCTGGTTTTTGCTGACCCCTCCAGTAGCTACATTGTACCTACAGTTAGCTGGTTACAGTTAGAGTTATATGTGTACTTCAATTCAATTTACTTGAATTTTAATATCCATTTGAAGGTGTTCAGTTTTGGACATGTTGCTCTTTCATTTGAAATGAACCATACCACATTCTCTGTCAGTGTGTGTTGAGTAATAAAAGATTGATTGATTGATTGATTTACGAAGAGTCATATGACAACAACACCCAGTATCACTTCAGTTCCACACTTTAAGTGTTTGGAATTTATAAGTACACGAATGTACGGTACATAATACAGCCCTTCATTTTATCAAACTGACTCCGTTTTCTTTGCTTTGATTTTCCATTGAAGCGTTCAAAACATAAACGGATCATAGAAGAGTTTAAGACAAAAACCTACTAAGAGAACAGTGCTGTTGACTAATCATATTTGGTTTTGAACATGGAGGTATTTTTTTTACCTCTATGGTTTTGAACTACGCCGGATACAAGGACTAGATGTTACACGACAGCCCAATTGTGCTACTTGCAGTCGACAATCAAGTTCACGTTTCGCTGCGTTTGTTTGTGGACCGCTAGAACATCTTGCTTGCTCGTTGGTCTTTAACCAAAGTTCACAAGGCCGACTGTTACCACGATATATCGACGTGATAATGAGTTTACATTTTATAAAACATAGCGGCCTTATCATAACAGTTTTGTCGAGTTGCACGATCCGTCATTTATACTCTCTGAGGCCGAGAGTAGGGCTTCAAATTGTTTCGATGTATATCAATACCGTTTTACGCCAGGCATGCAAAACTCACTGTCATCCTGGGCTGTAGGCCTAAATGTTGCAAAAAATACGTCTTTTAAGATTTTACGGTATCATTATCTGATCGTGTCGATGGTTTTAAGCAGTATCGAGTGTCTGACAAACTTTTCAGAGTCATTTTAATTACTTTAAGCTTTCAAAGGGCGATGATACCCAGCGATCTCTCAGGCAAAACTTTTCGATCAGAAAATATGCATTCATTTCCGTGAGTGGCGTTTGCCATTCATGTTCTCTGCAATTTCTATAATCGAGAAAAAGTTACGATACTTGTCCTTTTAATTAAAAGTATAACTTCATCTGTTTCTTCATGAATGCAACAGAGGCCACATTTAAGCATATTTATTTTTTGAAAAATGTTGAAAGTAATCCATACGTCATATCAGAATACATACTATGTATTTTCTCCCTTCTGTTTAAAAAAGACGTAGTAATCAATGTTTGCATAAAAAAAATTATTCATACACTTATGACTGATTTCAAGGTACTAAGTTATTCACTCACTCTTCTACCACTCGCGTTGGCTAATTTCAGTGATTTTCAGCTTGCCAACCATTTTCAAATCACAATATCACATGCCCTGGTGTTGTGTACATTTGTACACAGCAATGTAGAGAACAGCATTCCCCATAGGAAGTCATGAGAGACAAATTTTCTCGCTTTCATCAGCCACATGTAGCCAGTGCATGAGCCAGTATTCCCCGGTCCCTTGGTGTTTGACATCATTTTATAGTCCGAGAGTGGGGATTTGACATTGCTAGAAAAAATGTTAAATTCTCCTGTTACTCCCATAGTAAGGACCTGAAGCTTTGGCTTGGTGCAGGCCCTCAAGACCTGAAGCTATTTTCTCTTAATTTCGCACACTGGTCCTACTTTATACCTTGCTGCGGTTCCGTAGCCCTGCCACTCCCTGGCTGGTTGTGTGGATGCAGTGGGGGCTATGGTTCAGTCGATTGGAAAAGTGCACAGTCGTGCGCATTGAAAATCATGCATGGACAAAGAGAGCTTTTACTTGCAATTCTCAAGAAAAAAAATAATTGGGAGTCGGGTGCATCTACCGCCTACCGATAGAAAGATGTCAGTGTATGATAAATATTTGACAAAGCATGTACACAGTCGAATGATTGACTCTGAAATGGAAATGCTACACAGAATCCAATGCTGTACTGTTTAGTAGTTACATACACATATAAATTACACGTACCGTATGTATACATTGACTTTATCACACACACATACATTCATACATACCGGTACATACCGGTAAATATTCATACATACACATAAATACACCTGTTCATCTTTGTATGAACATTTAGGTAGGGTATGCCAATACAGAGAGAGAGAGAGAGAGAGAGAGAGAGAGAGAGAGAGAGAGAGAGACAGACAGACAGACAGACAGAGACAGACAGACAGACAATGTACAATAATAGTAAGGGAAATCAAACCACAGTTTATTTATTTATTTGTTTTTTTGTTTGTTTGTTTATTTATTTATTTATATTTTCGAGTTGAGCGTTGCATGCATGCATGTAATGTGTGTATGAGAGAGAGAGAGAGAGAGAGAGAGAGAGAGAGAGAGAGAGGGGGGAGGGAGGGAGGGAGGGAGGGAGAGAGGGAGAGAGCAAATGTACTGTAAATATTGACTTCAGTAATTAGAAATACATATTTATTTCATAATATATTTGATTATACATAACAGAACCTGGTCAGGACCAGCATGGAGTCCAGCACAA
>LD349793.1:148642-160848 GCA_001465055.1 Ptychodera flava | reverse complement strand
TATTAACGTCTGAAAAATCTGTGTGATCGGTACGGAGTCAGGAGTGAGTGCATCTCTGAATTCGATAATCGACTCCTTAATCGGCTGAATGATCTCATCAACAACCTCGTCGAATAACTTCGCAAGCGTTGCAATTTTTTCGAATCCAAATTCCTGCAACGACGAAGGAGGTTTATCATTGACGACAGGTTCAAAAAGAAGTCGTTAATGTATGGTTAATATCAATCCAAATCCCCCTAAAATGCGCTCGTGGTGGAAGGATACATTTTAATTTCTGAATGTTTTTTGCGCACAGAAAACTGATACTTATTCAAACTAACAGAAATTCCAAGACGTTATCGACATTTTGTAATATCTGATCGATATAAATCTATATACTTTATGTCATACACAAGTTACTGCAAATACACATGTATTTCTATATGTATCGTTTTGTATTAAAGTAAGGCTGGATTGGCCATTAGAGCATACGGTACGATGGCGGAAATAAAAGGATATATGGATATGTTCCTTTTTAACAACGGTCAACAGTTACATCATTTAGATCATTATTCCATTGTTAGCCCCAGCAAACAATGTAACGTAATCGTTACTCCTTTCAACTGTTACCTGTAAAATATTGATGTTGTAGCCAACTTCGCCGTAAAAGCAGACTTTTGCGTCGAGAAGTTTCAATTCCCAGTCGAAAAAGCCAATGTGCGCCCTCATAAACGCGTGGTCGTAAATGTCAATCTTTCCGGAACCCTCCAGCGGTTCTGCAAGATAACGTCAGCCATTAATGTGTTTTTAAAGTATGCAAAATTTGTAGAGAAATAAAGTTACGTGTTCGTCCCAACTTGAGGTTTGGACTGGAGTTAGGCTGAGACATGTAATGCTCTAATACGCCTCTGGGACATACATTTGGACTCTCACATTTTTCACCATATTATCTTAAATAGTCTGCTGCTTGAATGGCTTCATTTAAATCTGCAGTTTGGTGAAGAAAATTGAAACTTTTTACTGACTTATTCGTGAGAATCAAAAATTTCAATATTTCCCTTGTTTTAACCAGCGTTGGAAACTACTGCCCGTCCTCCTGTCCGAGACTGGTAACTTTTCAGTCGGACGGGAGGAAAATTGTACTTCTATGTCCGTGTGTCGGGCTCTCGATAGTAGCCCATACGGCATACCCAGTAATCTCATCGATCAGCTGCTTCTAGATGTTGTGTAAAATAAACGAATGTAGTATACTAATACGTCCGACTTCGACGCGCTTATGCTAGTGCAACTGTGCAACTGTGTGACGCCGGAACGCAATGCAAGCCAGACATGTAAACACGGGTAAACAGGAAGTCGCTCATACAAGTAAATCTCACACTTTATATCTTTGCTTTCTTAGGCCACTTTACAAGCACGGACACTCCATTTTATGGAAAGACCGTGTGTGATCTAAGTCGAGGGCTAGCAAACACGAGAATATCCTCCGGGGTATCCATCGACTACCTTATATGTAAAAAACCAGCAAAAACATGGATCATTTAAACCATTATCTTTGTGTACAAAATATATGAGTCATTCCACAGTAAAGTACAACCACTTTTGTGACACTAAGGTCAAAAATTAAATTTATTAATCTGAATCTAAAAGTTGAGTGGGTGGACAGTACTACAGGTGTGTCATCTAAAAATATTTTTTTTAAGATAAATAATTTCTTTGTTTAAGAAGGAGGGCAAATTGTCGCGGCAACAGTAACGCGTGTAACATGGACAGACATGACATTGTATTGTATTTGATCACATGTGTGCCATTATCATCCCTGTGCCAAGTTTGAAAGAAACCCATTAGTCTACAAGAACTAGAAACACACTTCAGAAGATGTTTTAATCTTAATATTATCAGAAGAGGAGAGTATCTGATGCAACGTTATGGCAACTGGCAACGTATGTAACATATACAGACACTGGATTGGCTTTATACACAAATTGTGTGTGTTCCATTCTGAATAAATGTACTTGATTGATTTATATATGTATATGTCATGACGAAGTTAAATACCTCAGAATTATGATGTGAATTGTTATAAATTGGCTCTGTGGATAACCATATAGACAACAGAGGGAAGACCCCTGTATTGTCTATGGGATAACGTATGTAACATTGGACAGACATCATCAGTTCTGTCCAATTCGTTCATAAACGATATGGGCATCTAAGGTGCATCAATAGTTGTAAAGAAAGCTTTCAGTAACTTTCTGATACAGATAGAATTGTCACACTAAAAAACAAATTAACATTATTCTATCCAGTATTTAATTAAACTACAATTACTTCCACGCGTGTAACACCGGTAACGCGTGTAACAAAGAGGACACACATCCTTCCATTCAGGTGCTCTCTGTAATGGTGGCCATCGGTTTATATTCAACTGCGCCATAAAACATGAACTTTAGGGCACCCTCAAATGACAAAACTTCAGCAATGTATACCAAAAGAATTTTTTTTAAATCTTGATTTGGAAATGAGTTAACACGTGTAACATGTGGACACACGCCTTCCAGAAATATTTTTAACTGCAAGAGAACCCAAGCTTCAATAAAGACAGAATAAAGAATGTTACATAGTGGAAGATTTCATTGTTAGTCAAATGTATGAGTGGTTTGTTGCAGCTTACAGCCTTCACTATATTTATTGTTCTCATATTATCAATTCGCATAGAGTTGGACAGACATTGTTACACGCGTTAGCAATATTTTTGGGCATAATATTTGGCCCTTTCCCTAGTGCTTTTTTTCTAAGAATAAATTTAGTTCGTAATTGCTTATAATACATTACTACTTTGCATTTGAAATCAATTCAAATGGTATAAATATTGTTAATATCCCTTCCTAATGTTACAGGGGTACAAAATGTCACAAAATGGTGAGCAAATAGAGGCCATATTTACAAAGATAAAAATCTATAATTTTTGTTGAGCTGGACATACAGCTTTAATATTATTTTTTATATATGTTCATATGTAGTACTTACTAAAAATAATATCATTCTGTGTGAATGCTGTTATCATTGAAAAAGCTAGAGCTCCAAAATTGGGAATGTCAAATGTTGCGCTTTACTGTGGAAAGACTCATATACATATTTCAACCATGGCTCTTACACGGAAACCATTGGGACAAAATAAACTTCATCAAAGTTTAGTGCCTGAAACCAATTAACCTATCAGATAACGGTCCACTCTGACGTTGACGTAATGTAAATATACTCAAACCAGTAATCACATCCTGCCTTGCTACAAATAGAACAAGCTCAAAGTCTCATCAAACCAGTCTGAGACGAGCTCAGATAGTGATGTCTCCGTATCGACGGCCTGCTCGCTTAAACTAAGCATAAGGGAGGACTCTATTAACACAGGAGAGTGAACAAAAAATCACTGCAGCTGAGCTTACTTCTGGGATCAACCCTCGAGTCGTTTTCTAACGACACTCTTCATGGTCTATAAAACGAGCATCTAAAACAAATCCTTCTTACAAATTAAAATTATAGCTCGTTATGAATCTTTGACCAACATGTGAAGGAGTAAGCATTCCGTCGATATCCGGAACGACCAAACCGATTTCAAAGGCCGTTTACAGCAAATATTGTTGACGAAACCATGGAACCTGGTAATGGTAAAACAAAGAGAAATAAGATTTATATCTCGAAACAGCCTTTCACAACATGCTTTTCAAACACCGGAAAGCAGGCACCAATATCGACCCGAAATCTATTACAAAGTCCTTGAAAAATTGACATAAAACCAAAAGTTCGGTTAATCGAATTTAAATGCCTAAAACAAGTTATCGTTGTCAGATTAGTACAACATTTACTGTTAACGTAAAGAGCACTAGGAACGCTCAAAATATGCCCTAAAACAAAAATCCTTATAAGCGTCCAGAAACTCCGGTCGATGCTGGGTCATGTTAATTATAATATGACACCACACACCGGATCGCTCACTATGGAGTCAGTCAATAGTGGCTAACTCTCTCAATAACGAATCTGGCTTCTCCTCCTCGAGGACGAAGATGACTTCATCACACAACCAAACGGAGGGGATACAAAATAAGAGAGCGACTGATGAAGGAACCCCATTTTTGGTTCCGAAACACCGTTAAGACGAATCACTCAATCAACAAACCGGTTTACCGGGGACCAAGATCACATGACTAGGGTCAAAGCACTATCGATTCACCGGTGTCTCGCCATGTATTCCATACAAAATAAATGCAATGATCCTTTTATTCACCATATCGTAATACTAAACAATCTTGGTAGAGCCGATGTGTGGAGTTGCCCTCATTTTCCGTTATATACATAATGGTTTTGTGTTTTTTGAATGAATGGATTTGTCAAAAATTCAGGACAGTCAGGCAACTTTCTGGCAGGACAGGCAAGTTTTGAAAGTTACCAGTCCTGATGTCTGGCAAATATTTTGGCCAGTTTCCAACACTGTTTTAACACAAGGTTAGCGGACGTGCCAATGTTATGTAATTCGTTTTGCTAATCCTAAAGTTTACTTTTTGTGATTATAAACGAGAAAAATTTTCAAAAAATTCTCAACAAAGTTGATCAAAAGACATTTTTCAGGGTTTTTTTTAAAAAATAGAATATCATTTTAAGGAAACGTTCTGATTTATCTTGTCAATTATTCACTTTTCTCATTTAAAGCACTTGAAGATATTCGATATGGGCAGTGTTGATTCTTCTTCACTCTTGGAGCATTCAACTTCATATTTTTTCAGTTTCATGTGAATAAATACGGCAGTTAAAATTCTTCTGTAAATGTTTTCTTCTGCATTCATTCCATGGCTTGTCAATGGACTTGGTACAAATCGATGAGCTTGCCAAAAGTTTCTTATATGACGTGAGAGTGAAAAAGTCAGGTTTGAGTTAACGCTATGCAGTGGAGCCTGCGACGCTGAACAATGAACAACTATTATATTTTTTGTAGTTTTCATTGATTCAGAGGTATTTCATTCCGAAGGCACCATTTAGCAAAACAAGCAACTTTGAGATGAACTCAAAAAAAATTCCACAAATGACTGCAATACTAGTACCTGACTTGAACTAAATCCTAAATTGCATACAGAAAGCGTCTTTGCAATGGGACATTTCTGACTTAAATCATGAATTTGCTCACTTATCAGGAGATCGAACTTGTTCCTGATAATCAGTCCTACATCTGCACCAATGTCTTCGTTTCCAATGGTCTTCACCCAATTAATACCCGGAATTTCTAACTTTATCTCGAACCTAAACCCCTTCAAAAAACTGCGGCGAATTCGGTTGAGTCTTGCTTCAGTAGCTTCACTGGAAGCGTTCCTGGTTGAGGTATCAAAACAGTGACATGGATATCGATTAAGATGATGAAACGTTTTGACAAGATGAGTAAAACGATACATGTTTGATGATTTTAGAAAACGCCATGCTTTAGATATGTCTTGTATGGGTCGTACACAACTGTCGTTACACCTATATGCACTTAAGAATAGGGGAGCCCTATCAATCAAATGGTCAATCATCGACAGGGCTCCAACCTATTCAAATGAAACCAAAGGCTGTAACCTGTGCATAACAGAAAATCTCCATATAATCTATTCAGACAGCAAATCAACCACAAGCGAAGATAATTCCTCTCAAAATGCAGACACGGTAGCAAATTCCTCCTCATCACTACCTGACCTGCCATTGGCCGCAACCGCTTATTTGCATATGCACATCCACCAGCTATACAATATAAACAGTCCTATTCCCGTCATATCCTCACTCCTGATGATTGTTTAGCGCATGAAACAGCCTGTAGAGTGACAACCAAAAGTTCCTTGACTATCAATATATATATATATATATATATATATATATATATATATATATATATATATATATATATATATATATATATTATTTATATATATATATTTTATTTTTTTCTCAGGGCTCGAAATTAGCGGTAGTCTGACTACCAACATTTCTGTTCTGACTACCAACTTTGCAAAGTGAAAATTCGGGCAGATTACAGGCGATACATTGACCAAATCTAAATAGACGTGTCGACATGCTAAACTTTAACAAAATGTATCATTTTTTTCTTGTGTCAGTGTTATACAAATTTCGTTAGCGACGCTGTTTTTTGCAACATTTAGACCCTGGGCGTGCGATTAACCAATGGTTACGTGGTGGTCAACGTAGGCGTCGCCCCAATATCACACCTTACGGTCGCCGGAACGAAGAATGTGACAGTGAATGAAACTTTTCAAAACCGCAAGGTAGTACGCTTGTCTCGAATGTCGCGATCATTTGACGTTAATATCAACACGAATGAGTATTGTTTCACGGTGACGTTTACACCTTCACGCGATTGATCGATGATATTTCACCATGTGTTCTAAAACTTACATTTTAATCACACATTTGTTTTATTGAACATAACATATAGAGTTTCAAGTTAACAAACATATTAATACCGATAACATGCATGTATGTACCTCATATATATATATATATATATATATATATATATATATATATATATATATATATATATATATATATATATATATGCGATGTTAATCTATGGTCTATGTAACCAACCTATTGAACATTCCTGTGTTGCTACCATCTTCGACGACAAATGGATGGCGGAAGTATTCAATACGTGCAAGGTGGCGAACAGTCTCATCATCGTCATACAGAGCTGACATCATCAACGTTTCGACAGCCTTGAGAGCAAAAGACGACCAATAGAGCTCTTAGATAAATTGAACAAAAAGAGAAAATTCTTCTCTCCCTGCGACTTTCAATGAGACCACATCAACAAAAGTTTTTTTATCAAAATAATCCGAAACCACTAATGAAAACAGCAGAGAAATCGATATTGGTCAATGTTGTTTCGACTGCGTAAACTGTCTTAAAAGTATGTGTTTGGTTACACTGATACACCATTGATTTCACGTGTGCATTCGCAAAGTTAGACACTATAATAGTTTGTAACGATACATATTTTTCCGCGAAGGACTCAAATATCAAATCTGATTTAACAAACGCATTTACACGAGATCTTAGAAATGATATTATTGTCATCGGTCACAGGGATCGACCGTTTACGTGTATTTTCACCTTTGTTTTATCTTGTTGGTATTCACAGGTACTCTTGTTGTCAGCAGTAAATTGCCCAAAGCATTGGTCATATGTTAAAAAAGTTAGAATATCTTGTAATCAGATACCTCATGAAGTTCATATCTGGAGATTGCATGTACAGCACTCCTTCGCAGCATCGGATGACTTTCAGAATTATTCAAGTAAGAAAACAGGTGGTCAAATGATGATAAATAGAGGGCGTTGCCAAGAGAATATATCAAGGCGGCCTTCTTTTCAATGTAATCGTTGAACTCTCCTACTGTTAGCGCCGCTCGCTTTTGACGTTGATGCCATGGATCTGCAATTCATGGATAAGCTTTTTGAATAAATCATCACTATTAACTACAGTTTGCAGAAGTCTCTCAAAATGAAGACAACAACTTAAATATGAACACGAACTCCTAATGGGTCGAAATATGAGAGAATCACATTACCCTGAACGCCGAGGAGATCTTCAATTTCCCTAACAATCTCATCACCCTGATCTACGTCATCATCCCGTTCAGCCGACCTGAGGCTCTTTGCAATAGATCCAAGCACCAATACTGCACGGTTGTGCACATTGTCTCTTTCTTCATTACCTATGCAAACAACAACAATGATTTTATCACTTTCCGTGTATTGAGCATTGTACATATACTTACGTTCGTTGCTGCTGTACCTTCTGACATCTGTATTTGTTTTTGCTCGAAATTCGTACGACGATAAAACCAAACTTAAGCCTCTTACATGGAGAAAGGTAATTTGAATATAGGAAACTATGAAAAATGAATAATGTCAGAGGCGGTCAACTTTCATGTCTCAGGGTCATCAAGATTCGATATGAAATGTGCATTATCTGTCAACAAACAGTACTTACTCAAAAAAGGCTGCTTTTTCAGAAATGCCAAATCGTAAATTGCCTTTATCGACTTCTTTGAAGGTGGTTTGTCTAATCCGACAAAATGGGTCAATGCTCGGTTGACCAGAGTAGCGTTCGGTGTCGGTGACAACAGCACCAGGTCGACCAAGAGATCTTGGGACGTGTGCGTTGCAGAAGCTCCCAAAATGTCGATGGCTATCTCAATCTTGGGGATCATATTCGCGTCTTGTAAACCTTGCTTGATATAACTTTTTCCGAAGGCAACCACGTCCATTTCGGAATGTCTTTTTACCATAGCCAGTATGTTCCGAAAGCAGTCGGTTCTCTTTTCTGGATCTGTAACTCAAAATAAATATCGTTATCTCTTCTACACTAGTAACACCTCCTATTTTTCAAGAAAGTAGAGAGTAGAATATTCTCACACTTTTTCAAGCAGTATTATTTAACTGTGACAGTTTTCGCGTTCCACGTTACGGCAAGATCAAATAATTAAACCTTGTAATAATGTATCACAAAAATCGAATAATGATTTTGAGTTATTTTTAACTTACGTGAGTGTTGATACTGCACCATGCAAGTCATATTGCTATCAATGTATTTTTGATTTTCTGAAAACGGAACCGTTGGCATCGGAATCTAAAAGATAAAACGGCAAAAATATCGAGAGTTTAGAGTGGCCGCGGCGAATATACGGTATACATGTCGTAAAAGTGTAAACGGCTCCTAACATGTAGGTAGACATATTCTAGATATATTGACTACAGTAGCATATCAAATTCATCATTTTGCGTCATCAAAGGTTCAAATTAAAAATCAGAAGCTATCTTCATACTTTAAGTACGTCACCAAATAAATAAGTCATTCCGGACCAGGATTCTTGCACTTAAGGTAAAGGGCGACGAATTTGGACGCGCACACGCTTTAGAACATTTCTGCGCAGATTTAACTCCAGCCTGCCGCAAATGGGTTATTTTGTAGCGCATGTATTTAACATCACCTGTCATTGTTGAAATTGCGCTTTTACCTAATTTTTTGACCCAGTCTCTTAGAAATACATGTGACCTTTAACCTTGTCATATTTTGACCCCCTAGGAAGCTGGTTTTTATTCAATATGAGCGCAAAATTAACATTTCTCTCCCATTTACATGGCGCATATTACCCATTCACCTGGAGATATTGTAAAAAGTACCGTGGTGACACCCTTTTATTAAAAGTGTAAACTAAATGGTATTATATCAGGATTTTATTCACCAAGTTTGGTCAAAATGACACCATTCAAAGCGACAGGAAGAAAGTTCGAAAATTATGTAGTGATATAATTTCGATATCGTCATTTTGTAATCGATACTTATGCTAAAATTTCTTTACAATCATCATGAAAACTATACATTCGATAGATATGGATCTTAATTCTTGGTATTTATTAAAATTAACTCATTTGCTAAGCGTTTTATAATTGCTTTCTTTAGTTTAAGTGAATTATATCATTTTTATTATTTCTAACCACGCCATTTTAACTTCCGTTTCCATGGAAACGAGCGCGGTGACCCCCATTTTTTATTTCATTTTTGCACTTGCACAACTTCCAAGAATATTTGTGCAAAGTTTCAAGAAAATGACACCACAACCTAATTTTGACGTAATTCGTAGTGCTTCACCTTAATGTCCTTGACGATATAATTTTTGTCTTTACCATAAGATAAATTTGTGACACAGATAAAAAAGATATCTGCGAGCATATGCTCACGTATTTAACTTGTTGCGTTGTCTCATATTAACTTCCTGTACATACAGTAACTTACAGTTCCGACTTCCAGGGTATCCTCTTTCAAGTTTTGCAGGTTTACGATCTGAGAACTTTCTGAAGTAGACTGTCCCGTGTATCTCAATGTGCTCCGTGAATTGGCGTGCATATCTGGACTACGAGCTTGCACGTCTGCAAGGACATTTAATCACATGCATAAATCGTTTTCGATTTGTGTATCACGTAATATCCTTCTGTGAAACTTCGAAAAAATGTAATATTTATCTCTGGGCGTTTCCGTTCGAATTTGCTTGGAACTTCCGGACCGCTGATACATGTAATTGTATTGATGTAGGACTGTTTCGAGGACTATAAAACAAAACAATTCCATCCTTGTTGTTGATTATGTGAAACCCTATCAAAAAACTGGTAAAGCCCTATGCACGACAGACAGTACAGGGCTGTAGCATATAGCAATGCTCTCAGAACGTGGCTATATAAAGAGCTTGTAATGCAGGCGTGTGACAGGGTCTGAATTTAACTTTTATGTCAGCACTTTTTAAAAGGATGGACACAGTTCATTGCACACGATCAAATGACAGCATTTTTCACTGTGTGTTTATACATGTATATATATGAACATGAAATTATAGATGTCATTTTTTAATAGAGAAAACTATATAAATTGTCACGCACGGACGATATGTCCGAGAAATTCAACTGTAGATGACTGTGTCACTCTGTAGATGTGTTTCAGACCAGCAGCAACAGCAAATGGAATGCGGTAAACACTTACATATAAAATATAGAATCATGTACTGACAGACCTATACAGACCCGTTAGTACTCTCACAAAAATAAATTACAGACCCTGTTGCAGCGGTTTGTACTTTTTACGGGCATTTTGGTGTCTGCCGACGAATAAGTGGAAGGTACGCATGCGTGTAAATTGAAGCCCGGTTGGACTCGAACAGCGCATTTCTTAATGTTGACTTGAAGTGTTCAATGTTGATATTTTGATAATCGTTCTCACCTTCAGCATTCTCGATCGGCTGCGACCTAACGCGTCCCCTTTAAAAAGAAGAAACGGTGTCGACATGTTCAATCGAGTACTCGGTCATTTCAAGTAGTGGCACTGAAAACAGACAGGGCCATCCCATCCTTAACCATGTATCTCAAAGAGTCATTCGATTTTTAAAAGTCTACAATTAACACCGCACCTTTCTTTCATGCTGTTCTTAATGATTAGGCTACGATTTGAACGCTATCGTTTGGCAATTGATCTATAAACAACACTCAATTTTGGTAGCCTTATCAAGGGATGAAGTCATGGCACACAATCACAAAGCTCGAAGTTTTACATACCTTGCTCTAAACATCTGGCGTGTTTCAACATTTCAAATAAAAATTGGGAACCGATCGCGACAAGGGTATGTACATCTTGCCTTTATAGCCATTGTAGCCATTGTACAAGAGTAAAGTCAGAGTGCGTTCACAGTATTTTCTATGACATTTGAAGGCCAATATCATGATTTAAAAGAATTTACAAGTTAAAATACATATAACTCCGTAAAACACTGAACGATGAGCGGGTAGGTTAAGAAATTAAAAGCATGAGATACGTAAATTCAGGGTAAATCTTCATGTTCGGACTCATCTCGTCCATACAGTTTGACCCTTCAGAATGAAAATTTCGAGACCACGGGCCTCGGCATTTTATAGGAGAGTCAACTTTATATTCAAGACCAACCCCCAGATACCTCAGATTCTCGAGTCATGTAACTATAGCTTGCAAAGTATACATACGGTACACAACAATATAACTAGTACTCAAACCGTACATGTTCCCATCAACTCCTTTTGGTGCCGTGAAATGTTCCTTGATTTTGATAGTATGTGGCAACTGCAGTCCATGATCATAGTAAATTTCCTGTGTGTGGAAAACAAGCACCTGCTAGTAAACAGAAGTGCCTTCAAACGTACTAGAAATTAGATAGACATTTAATACGAGTAAAATATTTCCAACTCTGATCGGCAAATTGATAGAAACCTTGAAGTACCCTAATCGCTCTCGAGCATGGGATTCTGTATAATGTACTGTCAACTAACAAGCAAAATTTTATAACAACTGAGCACTTTTCCGTAAGTTTACATCATGACCTGATACTGAACTTGGAAAGATCTAGCTGCAGTTTGTATCTCTGAATTAATGACACACACCTTATCGAAAGAGGTATTTGCCCTTGGGACAATGTGACCATGTCTGGTTTTTTGAAACAGCAGGCCCTGATCGACTTGCTTGACCGTGTACGTCGACTCGTGTCCGCCTAGTAAAGAGAAAAATCATTAACATATGCACACTAATTTCATAAGGTCAACAAAGTATGAACAGATTGTCACCTTTCATAAAGAACAGAACAAAGACAAAATAGAAGCGAAATTACCGT
>LD349793.1:118853-148416 GCA_001465055.1 Ptychodera flava | reverse complement strand
TAACCGTGGCCAGGCATGGTGTTGTCCTTAAAGTGATAATAGAAGCACGTCATCTGAAATCAGCATAACACAATTCATTTTTTATTAACAAGGTAAATATTGTTTTTCACACTTACCAAAGAGAGAATTCCGTTACGTTTTCATATTTGCCGAGGATACCTGTGTGAATGGGGAAATCAAAAAGTCATATTTAATACTTCAGAGTATTGAAATAACATTATGGAACTTGATATTTTTACTTTCAACGACTCGTCAAACACTCTCTATCGGTAAAAAATCAAGATATTTTATTTATTTATTTTTTATTCATTCATGTTTACGTATAATCTCGATCATAGCTCCATAGGTCATGAATACCTCTTTTCACGGATGTTGAGACATCTTTGAGCAATACATCCAAAAATTCAACTAAATTCGTAATGACTTTTATTGTAAAGAGTAGAATAAATAACTTGCGAAACATAAGTCATATAACTATCGATATGATAAATAGTGTTTTGGTGAACTGAAAACGACTCACTTCATTAACACAGAACGCAAAAATAGCATATTCAAATAAACAAATTGTCTGAGAAAAATCATTGAAATACCGAACTAGTGGAGCATTGTCATAAAATACGATCTTTACGACATGGAAATGTTAATATTCTTACTTCTTCCTTCCTTCTCAATCACTTACTCTCTACTAACCAACCTTTCAGTTTCTACAAACGAAGCTAGTCATACCTTCTTCTTCATGGGGAGAATGCAAGTTATACACAATGCTTTTGATATGCAGTTTACAGTGTTGGCCTCTATCTGTATCTTCCAGTAGATTGATACCAATCTGAATAAATAGAAACCTAAGGAATTACTCTTTAGACCAGATAGACAGATTCAGTCGTGCACGGGTCTCAGCGAACTCCAACCCAGCCCCCCAACGGAGTCAATGTTGGTGGAGACCTATACACGGTTGAAATTTTCAGCCTTTCTTCAGACATTGTAATAGAAAAGTATTTAGTTTAATGTTTTCTTTGTGGAAGTCCAGAGAGTATTGCTATATTGTTGATGTCTAAAGTCTCAGTATCGCTTAAGATCGTACAGAGTTTTAAATTTTATATTTCAAAATTATTTTTGTTGCGTTATCGAGATTATGCGTTCTCGTTTACTTTGGCTTTGATTATATTGGCTTTGATGAATGCACGGGTCAGCAGTTTCCAGACTACTTTAGAATTTAGGCGTCCGCTTCATGTATCCTGTGAAAAGTTTTTCATTGACAGTCTCGAATATGACCAAAACGATGGTAATACACACCAAAGTAACGTGATCACTTGTAACAAAACGTCACAATTTTGTGGACAAACTTCCTTGCACAGGGGATAATTCGTGTTCGTTGAGGAAATAGCACCTACAGAGGCACCTGAACTACAGCCTGAGCGGGGGTGTTTTGCTAATGGTTGCATTTTATTTCTAGACTATTGTTTAATTTTTAAATTGTGTCTGAAGAGTAGAGGCACAGATAATCTGATGTTTCTATAGAAATTTATCATCACTGCCCTGACAGAAATCCCATGGTATCTTAGTGACGAGTACCATAACACAGTCAAACAAACAAATGATACCATATATCATATGCGAATCAGTAAACAGGTGGCGGAGGATGATTTTAGATAATATGTGCAGCACATACTTGAGCATCTATCATAACTTTATAGATTTAAAGATCATAATTAATCTATCACGTGTGGCAATATCTGACTATTTAATAATGGTTAGTATGTACTAGGATTGTCCGCTTAAGTTGAGCATCTGGCTTGAATCAAGCCGCATGTTCGTTGCAAAACAAAGGCATTTTGTGTATTTTGGATGGAAAACTATGAATGACTTGTCAGATATGGTTTTTCGTTTATGAATAGACGCCGCACGTCAAAAAGTGCCATAAATATAGATCAGGTGGTGAGACGAGGTGTCAATTTAATGCATGCGGAATCGATTAATCAACGGAAATCGATGTAAATATGACAAGCAGTATATGTAAGCTTATATGTATATATTGTGCAGATTAATGACATGCTGACTCAGAGCCATGAATGTCCAGACACGTCTAACTCCAATCTTAATTGGTTAGTCTGGTATAGTGGTTTATTGATTCTCATTTTACACACAAAAGTAAGGCTGTGCTAGCTTTTCCTGCTTGCTTGTGTGCGAATAAAAATAATTTTTAATATGTGGTGTCTTCGGAAGACATTTCTTGTACGCACAAACATTATTTTCTGAGCGAACAAAATAGTATTTTGGGCTCTGAAGATAGCATCTTGTGCGCACAAGATAGTATATTGTGCTCACGTCATTATATCTTGAGCTTAGGAGGAATTACGTTGTGCTATCAAGATTACCAAAATTAATATAATATCATTTGAATTTTTTAAATTAAAATTCTACCATATAATAGTACAGATAGAGATCGTCAGAGGAACAATTTCGCCGAAGAGTGCCATCCTCACAAAAGTATTTGACTAAACTTCTACAATCAGTTAATCATCCGGTCGACAAATCAGTTGTTACTTGATACTTGGCCCCGTCATCATTTTCCCTTTATGAACGTAAACATTTGTTTATCAATTAGACAAAATCTAAATCGCTTTAAAGCTAAGTGCTAGACTTGTCGCGAATTCATAATTACGTATATTATACTATGGGATGAGGTGGCATGTGTATACAAATAATCAAAGGTTTTCACAAATCATGGAATTGACATTGATCAATGTAACAGTAGCATGAAACACTGCAAGTACAATATCTATTTTAGGCAAAGTAATCTCAATAGAGTAGAAAACATGCTTTGCTGGGTTATATAGACCACTGTCGATGACTTAAGGCGTTGAATTTTAAAGTCATTTGCACCCTCTTGTTGAAATTTATATCCGATATCAGATACAAAAATAAAAGCTGATTATACTTGACGAGGAATTTGACACGATATTTAACATACCACAAAGACATAATATGGCTGAATACATAAACAATAAACTAATTATTTGGCCACAAAATCCAAGGCATGCAATTATACTTCCTATGCCTACTATAAAAGCACAATGATTAAATTAAAATATTTGGCCACAAAATCCAATGCTTTGAATTTTACTTGTTTGGACTACCATATAAATAAAATAAATGACAATTATCTTGTATGTACTCAGTGCGTACTATACAGTTTCGCGTGAGCATTAGATATTTTCTTGTGCGGAGAAAATAGTTTGTTGTGCGCCACGATACTATCTAGTGAGCACAGGATAATGTATTCTATACACACAAGATAGTTTCTTATGCCCATAAAATAATTTCATCCTTTTTTGTTTGAAACATGCCCCTTGTGGGGGTTTTATATCAGAATGCAAAGGAAGTGCGCAATTGCAAAGTTATTGGCGCTTCAAAATCCGCTCAACGGGGGCAATCTTCTAAAGCTTTGTTGGGGCACTGTTTTTCATTGACCAATCTGTCGATAATATCGCGGGCGTGAATGCGAAGCAGTCGATATCGGGCCGAAGTAACAAGGCCGGAAGACTTTATGCCGTTCTTGCCGAATGACACAATAAAATCAGTCTAGGGTATATCTTCGCAATTTTTCATTTGAAGATTATATTTCAAATATATAATGTATTTTAAGAAGGAAATATGGTGACAAATAGTGAACGAAAATATAAAACTTACAAAATGTACATCTATCAAGTATAGCAACAGTGACATGAACATTTATGTCGTACATGTACACTGTCCCTAAATTTGAATGAACACTTCAAATATCTGCTGAATAAAACTTTTCAGGCCTGAACTTTACACAGACTTGGTAAGATCGTCTGTGGAATCTTTACCATCTTTTGTGGTCAGAACTGGACAGTAGCATCAAAAAAGCATATTTGTCAAGGAGTGGTGCTGTCCTGCGCTGACTCCGAATAATCAATATGACAAATAATTATATTTACTCTTCTGGCAGATATCCAATGTGTATGTCGTATTTCCTCCTAACAATGTTATTTGTAACCGCATAGTAAAACTCCCTTGACAGCTTATTATCAAAATCAATATTTGTCAACGAGACGTGGTACTGTCCTGCGATGCCTCCGAACGAAATATATTACAAGTGATTTTCTCATCTGGCATATATACAATGCAATATTGTCACGCAAAAAATGCGCATGCCGTATTGTCCCAACTTCCTTTTCGGTATCAATGCCAGCAGATCGATATTGTGTTATCAAAAGGAGACGCTTTGGGCATACAATAGCAAATCGATGACTTAGTTAAGGCAGTGTAATTCTAAAATGCGTTTTAAGCTTAATTTGATAAATGTAATCGAACCTGACATAAAAGACGCAAACCCGGAAAGTCTATCCCCTACAATTAAAATATTTCATTAAAAGTTAAGAACTCGTTCTAAATATAAATTTTCATAAATATTCTTAATTAATGAGCATTTTTTAAATTAAATGAATTTTAGGTATTAATGCAAACATTATTATTACTATGAACATTCATGTAAGACAATTCGTATAAGTAGTCCCGTACTAGTCATATTGTAAGCCATACAACCAATTGTAAATATCAAGTATAGAACGTCTCCTTCTCTGTTGTTTATTTCAAAATGACGTGGGCAGATCAACGATGCAACTAGAATTTCTACATAACCTGGAATTACTCTCAAGATTTATTGCTGTTGTTTATATTCCCTTGTCTTAGTTTGGTTCTCCCTTTAAGAAATTGGAGTAGGATTTCCGAGGACACTTTTGATATAGTTTGAATGTTTTGAACTTTAACATAATTTTTAAGGAAGACCGCAGTCAACATATTAAAATTTATCTATTTTTTTAATGTTTGAACATGAAATATTTGATGCTTACCATTTAAAATTTGGATGTTTAATGATCTCATGACAGAAAAACTGATGGTGCATGTTGATGACATACAATTTAAAATCAAACGAATATCAATAACTAACTGGAAAAGCTGCACTAATTGGTTTTAGTCAAACTATTTTGAAAGATCAAATAAAATATACATCACTTATTTCAGCTAAAGAAGAAAACTTGAAGTCAAAAAGACATAGCGCAACAATCTAAATATGAGAAGATATTCTGACCGAATCAATTGCATAAGTTTAATTATATTATTAACTTGTAATTGACGTCAGAACTTCAAGGATCCAATAGATGTAATCACTTTGAACTCAGGAAAGAAATGAGCGTTGACATGTGATAAGTTTTTCACCAAAGACGGTTGGCAAATTAAGTGACTATGCCGATTTCATGAGTACTCATTAGGTCATCCTTAAGACCTTACACAGAAAGTGAGTGAGTAATCAAACTGAAATGTGTTAGAGAAAAATGACGCTTGGAAAAAAAATTAAAATTAGCTCTAATATTATCATATCAAAATCATTTAAATGATCTGAGAGTATTTTGATCAATAAAACCTTCGATCGAAAATCGAAAGCTATCTGACGAACTGTTACAGGCAAGATGTTTAAGCCAAAACTAAAAAAAAATTGCCTAAAGATTTACGTTTTCAAATTGACAAAGACAAGTAAAAGCTATAAGGCTACATTCAAAAGCACCTCTGGAAGGGGGCAGGAGATTCCAAAAAATATTTATCAGATTCTTTCAAATACCCCCTAACAAACTTACAATGAGTTAAAGTCCCCCTATAGTATTTCGTCCAAATATATCAAATTATAATACATGGGAGTCTATTTTGGCAAACTATTGACAATTTCCCATAAAAACAAGCTATATTTCTACTTTTATATGTATGTGATAATTCATGTAAATGTACTTTGCTTAAAGTGGCAGGTAAAAAGTGCATGTGTGTACACGAATTTGATTTTTGAATTTCATCGATAATGTCGCGTCACTATACATGGAAGTCCATGAGAAAACTATGAGCGCGTATTTTCCCATATAGAACTACAATACCTGTTCATGTATAGACGTTTGATAACTTACATAAATGTACTTAATTAGCATGGGTTGTTTACAAGTGCACATATGTACAAGACATTGGAATGTCGTCGAAAATGTCGATCTATTATACATGAGGATCTATGACAAGACTGAAAAGAAACCTCAAAACTTGCAATATTTGTGCCAATATGGACCCTGAATCAATGGCATGGCAGGTGCATAAATATAACAAAAATTGACTTTTGATCCGAAAATGTTGATCCACTATACATTGTAGTCTAGTCTATGGGGAAACTATGAATATTTTTATTATACAAAACTAGCTAAATCTGTGTATTTATAGACTCTTGATTATTGATATCATTTTGATGAGAAGAGGTGGTTACAGGAGCATTTGTGTGGAAGACACTGTAGTCTTTGAGGAAACTATGAATAATGTTTTTATTCAATACAAAACTTGCTAAATTTGTGTATTTATAGACACTTGATTATAGACATTAATGCACTTGATTAGACTAGGATGGTTACTCGTGCATGTGTGTGCAAGAAATTTGATTTGGGAATTTCACCGACATGTTGATTCACTATATATGAGGTAATCATCTCCCAAATTGTTTGTCAAAGATTGTTTGACCTGAAGCTTCTAGTTTTATTGATGACATTATGCAATATTCTAAATAGTTTTCATTTGTCAAAGTCCTCAAAAAATGAAAATGTACATACGGCGACACCAACTTTTTGCATTGACTTAGATCAAATGTCAATAGTAGAATGTTCTCGAATAAGTTATCTCCCAAATTGTTATTGAAAGGTTTATTTGAAACTTGCAGTTATTATGACAGTTTAACACAACAGAGGGGTTCGGTAAGTAGAAATCATGACAACCTAAATCTTTTGCCTCAAGATGGCTGCTTGGATGTTCAATATTTTAATATACCCTAAAAGATGCATATTGTCTATTTGCGGGGATTTTAACAGTAGATGTCCACGCTTTAATTTGCTATTCTACATTTTAAGAGATAATTGTCCAGGATCAGAAGTCACCATCCTCATTTTTGGATAATTCATCTTCAAAATCAAACCTTCGGCTAGTAGACGCATTTCATAACTAACGGTCAGGGTGACTTGCGAACATGGACATATCATCATCAGGTAACAGTTTAGACATCGTTTCAGCCCGATAGCCTTCTTAAACTACGTGGTCTAGGATCAAACTGTGTAATCGGGAAATACTCTTTTTAATGTCGATGTTGAATACTACCTGCATGTCACTGGCATCATAGAAAATAATGCAAAGACATTTCAGAAACGAAATCAAAACTCTTAACCCATTTTACCTTGGGCTTATAAGCCCACTACTCATCCAGAAATTGTATTCGTTAAAAACATTTTTTATTGAATAGGTGATATATTGACTCAATTTTACTTAATGACCTTCGGATGACATTTGACGTAAAAACTTTTAAAGTCTGTCCTCCTATATCTCAATTTACTTAACATTCAGCAAAGTAACTTCCATAGACAAAATAATGGTGTCTGAATCGTGTTCATATCCCAAAACTTTCAACGTAAATATACAATTTTGTTGAACCGAGAATAAAATTTACATTACCCTGGCCTTGGTAGTAATTACTCCCGCCTTCTCAATGGCTGTTCTTCCCTCGTATTCATAATTATACATCACTCCTGGCTGAAAGCGCACCAAATTTGAATCAGCATGATGTGGAACAGCAACAATAAAAATCAGAAGGACAACCAGAAGTCTCAGAGATTTTAGCTTAGCCATGTTACACTCCACTGGATCTTGCTGTAGACCCTAGAGCTCCAAGGGAACAAAATATATCCTTGTTTATATAGGAGAAGACGTAACCATGGCGTTGACGAGTAGGGTAGGGCTTTGGTAGACGAATCCATTCGTTTTAGGTATGCACTTTGACAGCAAACCTTCAACACAAACAATTAGATGTGCCGATACACCGTGCCTAACATTATAACATCAGCAAAGAAATAACACTCGATGATAAGGTAAGAAAAAAGAAAGGATGCAGAGTTATCCCTTTAAAGCTTTCAAATGAAGCATCTTTAGGGATTAAAATGGTCACGTCCTCAAGAAGTCTATTGTTTAAAAAATGTCGTGATATTTGGCCAATAGAATTCATTCGCCTTAAAGTCTATTGCAAAGTGCATTTTAAAAACGGCTGCCCAAGCCAAACACAAGTTAGTTCGGGGCATAGCTAAGGATACACGGTAAGTTGAGGAAATTCTCACACGAAAATTCTTTCATACCTGAATAGTTGCTTGAAAAAGTATTTTTTTATGTGAAGAATGCGCTTTGTTCTGTATTCATTGATTCAACAAGATATGCAGTTATAGACATCAAAATTGGTTTTGTGTTCCCCGATACGAGGCTAAAGGACAACAATGTGTATATACAATAATACACTGGTTAGACCAGACCAAATTTTGTTGGTCAAATGCTTCTTGTGGACTTCCAAAGTGGCGAGCGATTTACCGATAACAAACCACACCCAACGTCTTTTGACAATGATTGCCTGATAATGTAGATTATCAAAAAGAAATCACATTAATGATTTTATTTACTTTATAATTAGAAAAGAACACTGACGAAGCGTTTGATTCAAAAGCCCATGTAACTGCAACTTTAATTTTGATCGTTTTTGTTCTGTATCTGGTTTTATGATCTCATTTTTCGACTCTTAAGGCATTCCCTGCCACAGTTTGTAAAGTTCCTGGTTTAACACAGTAAAGTTCAACCTGCAAAAAGGGAAAATGTTGAAAAATTTGGGGAAACTTGAGCATTTAGAACCCTTTCAATGAACGCGCAGAGAAAAAACTGGCTAAGTACTTAAGACAATTATAAAAACACTTTAACACAGACGCCGGGAGATATTGCACTCATCTCCTAATGTTAATCGCGATTAGTCATTCAAATTGTCATGCATGAGATACATGTACTTACAGTTATATGGTTAATATTTGTGATCTAGAATACATGGATTTCCTCGAACTTCAGGTGCATTATAATATTTGATTGGAATGTGAAAGCTTTTTTCATTTTCTGTCGAATGATACAAAAGATACATTTTTCACAGTTTTTCTGAGCGATACACAGCTATAACATATCTTGAGGGCACCTTTACTGGGGAAATTTGCCCAAGAAAGTAGATTTTGCTTATTTGTATAGTTGTAAAATCATAAATTAATAAAGCTATGCTTGAATTTGCCATATCAATGTGCATATCGCCATTTATGGCTCCAGAAATACATCTTGAAGGTGTAGAAATGAACCTGAGTGCTAAGAAGTGTCCTCCTAAAGATAGGTCAAAGGTCACGAGTCAAAAGTCAATAGGGATCACAGCGTGACAGGGCTGGCGGCAGAAGTTGCAACTGAAAAATGACCTGAGGACAGCGCTGCCCTCAGGGCAGCTCAAGCGGAGTAAGCATGTGCGAAACATTCAATGACGTCACTGCACTACGCATTATGCAATGATGTATAAGGATATGAACTGTATGTCTGCCCTGAGGGCATCTGCGATATATAGCTGCCGTCAGGGCAGATTGATAGATAGGATATGAAATGTATGACTGCCCTTAGGGCAACTCTGACATATTGCTGCCCTCAGGGCAGATTGATTATGCAATGATGTGTGAGCATAGACAATGTAAGTCTGCCCTGAGGGCAGCTTAGATATATTGCTGCTCTAAGGACAGATTGGTGGATATACACTATGCAATGCTTTAAGGATAAGAAAATAATTTGCACGTCTGCCCTGAGGGCAGTTCTGATATATTGCTGCCCAAAGGGCAGATTGGTAGATACAAATTTATGTAATGCTGTAAGCATAGGAAATGTATGTCTGCCCTCAGGGCAGCAATATATATGAGCTGCCCTCAGGGCAGACATATATCCTATCCTTACATCATCGCATAGAGGAAATCTACCAATATGCCATGACGGCAGCAATATATCCGAGCTGCCCTCACGGCAGACATATATATCCCATCCTTACATCATTGCAGAGAGTTTATCTTGCAATATACCCCGAGAGCAGCAACATATCTCAGATACCCTCAGGACAGACATACATTTTCTATGCTCACACGTCAATGCATAATTGTATATCTATCAAATTGCCCTGAGGGCAGCTCAGGCAGAGCTGCCCTCAGGGCAGACAAACATTTCCTGTCCTTAACTTATTGCATAGTGTATACCTACCAGTTTGCCCTGAGGGCAGTATTATAATCACAGCTGCCTTCAGGGCAGACATACATTTCCTATCCTATCTGCCAATCTGCCCCGGGGGCAGCAATATATTTGAGCTGCCCTCAGGGCAGATATACAGTTCCTATCCTTACACATCATGCATGCTGCGTGGTGCAGTGACGTCATTGAATGTTGTGCACATGTTTGCTCCGCTCTGAACTGCCCTGAGGGCAGGGCTGCCCTCAGGTCATTTTTCAGTTGCAACTTCTATACATGGAAAAGTTTTAACTACCAGAACGTTATAATCTAGAATTGTTTTCAACACCCTTTATGGCTGCCACTCAGAGGGTTCATGTTCAATTTCCATAATGCCTCGTCGACAGTTGTGAAATATGTAACAGGCCCAGGTGAACACTTACCAAGAATATTTTTTTAGAAATGCTTTGTAGTACAGTCTACCTATAAGTAGAACAAAGATGCACCAATATTCAACGTTATCTTTTCTAGGACAAGGAATAATCACCACGTTGATGAGGGCGCGCGTCATGGGCTTTCTTAGCTGGTCACTGCGTCTCACGTGACCAGAAAAGCAGCACATAGTAAGACGCAGATACAGGCAATCCGTCATTTTGAGTTGTGCTAGTTTTTGGTCTCCGGGAAGTTGTTTATTACGCATGTCTGCACATAGTGCATCCTTTTTGTAGCGTGCTTTTAATCTAGTGTGGTAGCTGCAAATATTTCTAAACTTGGGAGTATGGTTATTAAATCCTTGGTTAAATTCTAGCCACGTTCACATCATGAAACTGTGATAATTTTAGCTATACTTCCAAGTAAAATTGAACAGCCAATTGCAATGACAGCGCCCCATAGTTCAACCAATCAGATTTTGTAATTCGATATATGGTGATTCCCCATTACGTGCCTCTTTGTGCTTTTCGCTGATGAGGCGGGGACCAGCGAATTCTCTTTCACGAAGAACTCACAACACGGTTGTACCCTCACATTCGTTGCTGTTTTTTTGGGTTTTTTTCACCAGGATACGTGACCAATCACCATATGACGATGAGGGCGTGCGTCATGAAGACAGTGGTACAACTTTTCGCAGGTCTTCTCACGTTAAAGTGCATGTGTTTCGTTTTACGAGAAGCAAATGCTCAGGAGTAAGTTTTCTGAAATTGTTGTCAAGCTGATTTCAAAGCCTAAAGGCAGCTACTTCAAGTTTTCCTAAGTAGTGATATTCTATCACTTTGGTTATACATCAAGATGTTTTGAGAGAAAAAAAAGCAAAGTTTGAAATATAAATTACAAATTACTTGAAATTGAGCCATATACAAAAAAGATCCAAATTATGCAAATTAAGCAGTTTTAAGAATAATGTTGCTCTTGATCCGTTCCGTAAATTATTTTTTTCATAAATTTACCTAAGGTAGCAAACTACTTTTGATTCTTTTTTCCTTCAGGTTGTTTCCCTCTAACCATAACATGATATCTAAGACTTTTTCAATGACCTACAGACTCAGGGGCTGTTGAATTTTGTAGCTCGACAACAAGTCTATTTTACGATATTTATAACTTGTCGCTGTGTTAGTTTAGTATTCGAATATATGGAAAAAAGTTGCACTTGTAGAATCTGACGCACTGTATATTCTAGAGCTTAGCCAATATATGTTTATGTTTCATAAGTTATTAAGTTACCGATGAAATGTGGAAATCCCAGGTATTTACACGAACTTTCATTACCTGATTATCGTCAGGCAGCGTGTTATGAAAACACAGTATCTAATATCATCAATACTTTATGGAAGACTTGTTTGGTATGATGTTGCCACTGAAAGTTCGTTGGCCGGAGGGTTTCGTTCGTATTTTGTAATGATACCAATTGTACTATTCTAGAGTAAAGAGACTGAGGATTATTGCCAAACTTTTACCTTGTTAGGGTCAACAGACGTTTGATATGTGTTCTTTCAATTTCTTGTTTTTTTGCACACAGGCCAGATTTGTGTCAATTCAAAAAAAGCATACCCGTGTCTGAATTCAAGTACGAAAGGGTTACTAAAAGAGTCAAGTATTACTACAACTGTGGACTTTTCAGTTGGAGAGCTTGCACGGCTTACAGGTAATTTCACAATCACTGTAGATTGTTTTTGTTGTTTGTACTAGTTAAAAAGTGGCCTCTTAATAGTTATGATATTATTTTCATATATATGGCGAAGATACGTGTATATCAACAAAGACTATTAGTTATATCCCGTTTTATCAGCACAGACTTTGGGTAAAACGGTTGGGTAAAGAAAAAAGTTATGTTTGTGTAAGTTACTTGTTTGAGAAAAAACGATAATTCTCTTTCACTGACTTTAATTTTACTTGGATAGGATATTTTTTGTAAGCTACTCTCAAATGGTGAAAAATTATGAATGGTATGTAATTACATACGCTGATATTGATATAATGTAGAATTCATGCGTAGTAATTATGTAAATTAACCCCCTTTCCATAATTAAATGCAAGATTGCACCAAGACGAAATTCTGCGCCCCCGGGGATAATGTCGTTAGATATACCCTTATTTGCCTACTGTGCGCGGTAATATAGAAGGGAGTATTTGAGTGGCAAGGGTGAATAGCGTTCATGGGAACTCCGCAAAATGATCTCTTTGAGCTAAAAAGAGGACTTTTCCGAAAAAATTTCGTACTAAATAAGCTTATGAATGCCCACTGCACTATTTAGTTGGCTACAAATGAAGGATTCTACTCGTCATGATGAATACAATTACCAAATGTTTAGCATAGCTTCAAGGTACTCTAGCGACTGTTACGAATTCAAACTGCTGTCAATCATGATGATTCACGTGAGTTGCGATAATTTATGAACGCTTATCAAGCAAACATAAAACTTTGCTCAGTCAATATGTCCTGGCAGCAATGATTACGCCTCTTTGCTATTCGTATATACGAAGAATAAAGGTACAGTGATTGCATCGGTAACGTGGTAAAAGCAAAGGTACTTATACCATATGACACTGAGCTCCGTGGGAAAAGTTGACCAATTTTGACAGCGATAAATCGTAAATACATCACACAGTGAGAGGACAAATCATGTATTGTTGAGTGCGATATATCTCGTTTTGAACAAGTTAGTGGCCCTGAAAAGGGCAGATTCGTTTGGGTGTGTAACTTGAACGCGCGTATACTGTAGGTCAACTTGCCCATTCAATTTTGCTTTGTGCTGGTTGACATAGATAATACCGACACTTGGCTCTCAAAACAATTTGCCTGGTATCGGGTAAACTATACCTTTTCGATCTTTGTCTGTATTGACAGAACTGCTGACTACATTCAACTCCCATTCCCTGTGAAAGAAAAAGGTTGCGAGTGCTCCTTCTTGTTCTTCGCTGACACGAAACAACTTGAATACGGTACATCTCTACGCGATGAACGCTGAGCTATGTCTAGCTAGACTCAACAAAGCAACGGCTTGCGAGTGGTTTACTCTGTGATGAAAAAGTGTCCACAGTCATCGGTTGACTCTGATGTAGCTTAGATAAAATCACGAGCAATGACTGGTCATTCCGGCGTGAGAATTCCTCTCCCAAAGATTTCCGCAACCTCCGAGAGGCTTTTACTCCTCCCTTGACTCATTAACACCTCTGCGACCTCTAACCTTGAAGATTTGGCCCAGGTAAAAATTTTCGATCCTCAACAGTCTTGCCATTGAGGTAGTATGATCCTACTTATTTCCACCCGCCCACGGTTACTCTACGAGGTCCGTCACTGACTATAGTTCTATTCAGTCCTAGAGTACAGAGTCACTTTTGACATTCAAGTAAATTGTTTTGAACCTTCCGATACACTGCGCATGTCATATTACTATAATATTGATTTCAAATGATTAGTTTAGATTATTTTCACATTTTTACAACATCTGTCTACGACAAAAACAATGCCAAAATGACCTAGTTGAAGAGGATTTATCTTACGGAGGGCTGTATTTCGTTTATTAGACAGATGTACATCATTATACCAGATATGAATTGAAGATGCTCACGTGTTTCATTATATATTGCAGTTGTGTTTACATTTCAACTTTTGCTACATGTTTGCAACTTCATTAAAACTGTTATGATCAACAACATGAACAATATTCACCACAGATTAATTCTGAAGCTCATTAGGTAAACAAATTATGTAATTAGCTGAAATAAACATATGAAATTACTTTGACTGTTGTCATTGTATTACCACGGTATATAGCAAGTATAATTGCTTTTGGATAAGTCTATCAAGCTATATATGCCATGCTGCGGCAGCTCATGAGATATGCAAATTATAAAATATATTACTGGAAAATGTAACACGACTTTCAATATTATTTTTAACCTGGTATTATGAATGTACATAGAATGCTTCGTCAATTTTGAGCAGGTAAATCCAGGTGTATATCCCGAACTATAAAAGTTCATTAAATATGCAGATTACGAATCGGTTGACTTAAAATGCTTAATGACTTTCAATAATGTTGTGTCACAGTATTTTCATGTACATTGCAAGTTTCATCAACTTTGGTAGAGTCAATCAAATATTTTCCCTAAAAAGAAAGTTCATTAAATATGCAAATTAGGAATAGGCTGAAGTGAAAATACTTAATGATTTTCAATAATGTTATATCATATTAACTTCAATTTACATACTACGTTTGATCAACTTTTGTCAAGTCATTAAAGACATATATCCCTAATTAGGAGAGTTTATCAAATACGCAAATTAGAATTGGCTTAAGTAAAAATGCTTCATTACTTTGAATACAGTTGTATCCTAGTATCTTCAATGTACAAAGCAAGTTCCATAAACTTAAATCAAGTCTACTCAGATAAATATCCCTTATTGGGAAAGTTCATTAAATATGCAAATTAGGAATAGACTGCGGTAAAAAATGCTTCATGACTTTCAATGATGTTATATCATAGTATCTTTACTGTACATATCGAGTTTCATCAACTTTGGTCATGTCAATTAAAATAAATATCCCTAATAAGAAAAGTTCACTAAATTTGCAAATAAGGAATTGGCTTAGGTAAAAATGCTTCATGACTTTCAATAATATATGAGTATCTTTAATGTACATAGCAAGTTTCATCAACTTTGGTCTAGTCTATTCAGATAGATATCCATAATTAGGAAATGTCATTAAATTTGCAAATTAGGAATTGGCTGAAGTAAAATGCTTAATGACTTTAAATTATAATGTTTAATCATTGTACCTTCAATGTACATACTAAGCTTCGTTAATTTTGATTAGGTCAATTCAGATATATATCCCTAATTAGAATAGTTCATAATTGTGAAAATTAGCAAATATCTTTCGTGTCACTCCTTTTTACCTTTTATGGGCTGATATGTTCTGGTATGATCAATATCCATAAAATTGTGAGAAGTCATCCTTCATGTATATCCTTTTTTTCTAAAATCATTAATTATGCAAAATGTATGCAAGCCACACCAACCAAAATCTTATCAGTTCTTGATCTGGTGAGCTGTTTTTGAGATATCGGGCCAACAGCCAGACGGACAGACAGACTACAGACACACGGATAGACAGACATCGCAGAGATGTGTTCACACACGTGAGCTAAAAGTGCCAATTTGTGATATCGCTTCTTTCTGTGCTCCGATTATGTATCGCAGAAATACGATTAATATCGCAGCCAAAAAATATAAATTTGAGATCAAAACAACCTACGAGAAGAAAATTAACAGAGTATAGATAATCTCTCTTGCATATAGGTAAATGATAACAGAAAATCCCGCATTCACTACTTTCATTTGAAAGACATTTGTCTAAGAAATTAATTCAATAATGACTCAAGCTGTTTGCATGTTGAAACAAGAAGGATTACACAGCACAACTCTACAAGATACTACAAATGCGATCATGATTGAGTGTAAGAAATCCATGCTCCTCTATATATTGAAATCGTCTGCAAAATCGTGAATGATGCTAAATTAAACCTTCAGCTATTATATTTACACTACCGGCATCCAACTGTTCTGTTTCAGGACAGGATACACTTCAAAGAAAATACGGCAGTATAGCCTGAAGGATGTGTACTATTTGGGTACATGTGAAGTTTTCTGCGACCTCGAGGGCCCTGAATGTGGTACGCTTTTTCTAATACAGTCAGTACATTACGATGTCCATGATCAATTATAACATTAACACGGATTTAACATCTTACGGAAACATCATTGAATTAATTATTGACATGCAAATTTTAGAGACAAATCATATGCAATTTACAAAATTTAAAGTTATGGGAAAAAAAACAATTCTGTGTTATTCCCCCATATTTATTTTTTCTTGTGTATTTTCAAGAAATGTCTGTTCTTCGGAAATTGGAAAATTGTTTTGGGACTGTTTAATATAAATTGCTGATAAGAGTGAGTTTTGACATTCTTCAGATAGTAAATTGTTTGCTCATTGAAAACGATTCTGTCATCAACTGATTAAATCCTACATCGCCAACATTTTTTTTCTCTGATTATCAGAATGCAGCGAGCTCCCAAACTGTGACACAGGTCAACGACGTTGCACATCCAAAGACGATCAGCGTTGTCTTAAATGCGAACACGACTATGGTGGCAATTTGACGGCATACGCTCTGCTGCCGCGAAACCAGTCGGTTGAACCGTTCATAGTTGAAGACGGCGTGTGTCAGCGTACGTTTTGGTTTTACATCACTTAGATCCATGGCATTAGGACCATAGACTGTGCATGATCTCATGAAGAAGAGGTCTCCGTTTTTCACTCCTTTCAAAATAATGCTGATTGGGAAAGGAAACGGTTCTGTCGTAACAAAACTAATGATGATGATTATAATAATGGTATCATCATCATCATAATCATTACATGGATCACTTTATCATTAAAAATCATGTACCACCAGTGAGCATAGAATCATTTAAATCATTAACACGGTACAATCTAATCTTCATGATGGTTAGTTTAATACAAAATATCCGAAAAATGTTCACCCTTTGAAGGACAAAAAGCAAGAAACCCGCTGAAAATATAGAAAAGAGCTTAAGTATGAGACCTTTGAATTATTCTAGTTGCAGTTAACTGTTTATAGCTATTAATTAATTAACTCAGGCAATCTTTTGACAGCATGTTGGCAAGGAGAGAGGATCATAATAGTGGCGATCCTACGACTAGTTGATTGTCCCGTACTGGGGTTTCAACCCGGTACCTGCAGCATACTAGGCATGAGCACTGGCAATAATTGTAGTTTTCGTTTTGAATTAGTTGATTAGCAGCGAGTACGAGGGAATGGGATAGCTAAAAAGGATGGTGTCGGAACTCCAAACGCTTGAATGTGCTCCGTCGCAACAATATTAATCAGTTAACCCCAGCACGTCAACACAATGTGCGTTACACTCTTGCATTTTTACATATTTTGGAGTTCTTTCGTCATCGTCTGTGAAAATATTCATGTCATGACTATAATGCGACAAAGTGGCACGAGAAATATCACTTGCATACCCGTCATAAGTTCAGGCGCTCGAGTATAGGCCATACGGATACCAGCCCCAGCATTGGCGATAAAAGTAAAACACAGACCTAAAATTTGCGAAGTGGGTGTATTTTGTGAGATTTTAATGATTGATTCTTAAGAATATTTCACGTTTGACACAATTTTCGATCGCTGGATGAATACCGACTACCATTATTGTTTTACACGTTTGTTTACACAAGAGAGTTTCAACGCAACAAAGTTGATGATATAGACGCAGGTTGTCGTGACGAAAAACGGCCAGAGGATAATCCCCTTTTTTCAATAGATGAAAAACTTTGGTTTGTGATAATGCAGAGTATTCTTCTTAATTCTTCATTTTAAGTCAGTGTTCCAAATTTCATTTTCAGCTCGATGCTCATGGATTTCAAGGGATGTACTCTGTTATCCCGGAGAATGTCATCCGGATGGTCCTCCAAGCACCTGTGATTGCACTGCTGGGTTTTCAGGCGAGGGCTGTTTGACAAGTATGTTAAACTGTTCTTGTAAAATTGACATTTCATTGAATCCCATAATGGTGCATAACTGCCACTTGAACCGTAATCTGCTCCTATTATTCTGTAGTTCAAGCGCAACTGTTGCATCCATGAAACACTAAAAACAAATGCGGAATATTTCTTGCCAAAATGGTGAAACAGTACTGATAAATTAATTCGGACTGAAACCCTTGTTCGGGCAAGAGGACAAAGACAAAGAAAATCTGAGAAAGGAAAACAGACAGATACGTAAACGTAATTGTGACTAAGTGCACACGTAGCTGCTGCTGTCTGTCGAAATCTTGGTGGTGTGACTTATCATTATCAATCATTTTATTTTATTTTGTGTGTGCATAACAGTTGAAAATTACGCAGTACCTCTCCAATGCCTTGCACAAGTCATGCGAGTAGAGGGAGAAAACGTCATCGACAAAGTAGAGGCCGAATGTATGAGATTATACGAGGAAACACAGTATCTTAATGACCCCGGAATTAATCGCATCAAAATAGAATTTAACACATCTTTTCGTGGTGCGGAGACGGAGAGGCCCGAGTATGTAAAAGATTTCAAAGTAGGAGTAATTCACTCCAGAGCGACATTTCAAATGTTTTCCTCAGGTGAGTCGTTCTTTCAATTTTTGTTTCTTCCTGAAAATTTACGATTGCTTTAATGAAGGTCATCATCATGATGTTTTCTGGGATTACAAACCTTCCCGTTCAATAACCGTACCGAGATCGGCCTCTTCATGTAAGTTTTAAAATGTGTATTTTCTTCCTTCCTTCCTTCCTTTCTTTATTTTCTTATTTAGCTTTCAACACGACCAAAAATGCGGATCCCATACACACTAATACGAGTTTCTCAATTACGAGAGGATGCAGGGCGCTGATAAACAACTCAGCTGACAATCCGCAATCAGATCCAGTGGATTGTCTGTTTTCGGAAGATACTGAATATGCATTTCAGAATGGAGATATGTGAGTGCCTATTTTCACATATTTTATTTGGCATGAAATAGTAAATCTACTTTACAAATCTAACCAGAGACATAATCTTGCTGCCGTCCGTGTGTACCACATATTTTAAATATGGGTTATAATGATACTGTATCAGCAAATCTTACAGATTGATAAAAGTTGCTTATATTGTGGACGCATCTTCATCTGTTTGTATTCCAGACTGATATTCAATACATCAATAAAAAACGGCGGTTACATAGATACTGTAGGATACCCGGATGTCAACCAAACCGATCGAAGATACTACGAGGGTCTAATTTTTAACACTAGTGCTTCATTCACCTTCGATTTTGAGAAACCCTACCATTGTTCTCTAGACACGTCCTGTGGTGCTTTAGGTCTCCTTGAACGAGGACCAGCTTACACAAAGGAGGTAATACCGTCTGGAGAATGTACGTTCATCTATTGAATATTTGCAAACCCAAGTCTGTCAATTTGAAGGTCAAAACTCCGTTTAAAAATATTTTAAAATAATGGTATACAGGTAGTACTTTACGGAACTAACGGTAGATGCCTCCAAAGAACGCCAATTTTAAACGTTTTCTTTACATTATCAAAGTTAGACAGCAATGACCAAGCAATATACATATATATATATATATATATATATATATATATATATATATATATATATATATAACCCAAATATTTCATTCTTTTCTTCAGTCACCCAAACCAGAAATCAATTTTCATTGTCTTTTCAAATTTCAATATGACACTCAAGACTCCAAAATACCAATAGTATTACTTCGACGAATTGTCTTTCCCGGATGACTATGCGATTCATGTTTTTCAAGATTAGTTTATTGGCAACACATGAAATTTCTTTCTAACACATTTATAGGATATCCTGGAAGTGTCGATTTCCCTATGATATTTTAGCAATAAAGCACACCTAGCGATGGTATACCACGAGATTTTGACCAGTTCTGACGACATATGTGCACGGCTGGCTTACGCGCGAGCTCTCAGCTAGAGCAAAAATCTGTTTATGACGTTCCACGCCAGAATTTCAATATACTGTTATGATATAATAGCAACAAATCTCACCCAGTGACGATATACCACTCGATTTTGACCAGTTCACTTCATGTATGCACTCGCTATCGCCTGTGCATATATGTCGTGAACTGGTCAAAATATCGTGGTATACCATCGCCGGGAGTGCTTCATTGCTTAAATGGTAATAGATTACACCCAGCGACGGTATACCACTTGATTTTCACTAGTTCACTTCATTGGCTATCGTCGTGCATATATGTAGTGAACTGATCAAAATATTGTGGTATACCATCGCTAGGTGTGCTTTATTGCTTAAATACTCAAATTAATTTTTCAGCCTAATATAGATATGTCTTGGTCGGGCTGGTTTGATGATTTATCACAAGTCCATCACTACGAAATTAATGTTCTACCGACCCAGTCCAACAATGGGATTTTGACGTGCTCTGAGGACAGATCTCTAGCGGTAAAATGGGAAGGCTTTGCGGATGTGACCAGTTGTTCACTCGCAGTATCTGATTGTGGTAGGTAAACCTAGTATGAACATTAGGGATTGATGTTTGGTTGTGTGTAAACAGCTAAAAGGATATTACCAACCCTTTGAAAATGGGAGATAAAACTTCTAGTTGTGACTCGCCACAAATACATTTTTGTCTTTCACTCAGATGAAACTTGACATTTTGTTCGAGATTTCTATGACTATTATAGTCCTAGTATCTCGTATCTCGTATCGATTATAATTTTGGTTATAACAATTTTTGTTGTTGCTACTTCCATTTGTTGCGCGATATTTTGGTTATTTCTTGTCAATATTTCTTAGGAAATTTGTTAAATATCAGTATTGGATAACAACATGATTGTGCCGTATCACTATAATTTGGTGTTTTTTCGTTGATATCCTTTTCATTAAATTTTCAGGTGTATACTGTGTTCTCCTGACGGTGACAGACAAGGCAGGAAACCACGATAATGCGATGAGATACCTTATGTTCGACAACGTGAACACACCTCACAGTGACAACACTGGTCACTATCCTATGAGAGTGGAATCGGCAGCTCAGAATACCAACTACACATGGATTACTAACTCAGACTCGAAGGTATTGTGTTGGTGACAAATTTATAAACAAAGTTTCCTGCTTAAAAATACGTGGCGCCTACTGTAGTTTGACATACTAGAATTATATGGCAGCAACTAAAAATTGCCACATCTGTGTTGTCGACAATATATGTTCAATCTTATATTATAAATCAACGAGGCTTAATTACACTAAAGTGAGGACGCACAGACCATACAAATGACGGCGTTAGAAAGGTTAAAATAATCCGTTGCAAAGACAAATGACTCTACAGAAGAGAAAGTATTGTTGAAATTTGAGAGTCAGAAAATCTATGCCCTTGGAGTAGTCTGTGTTTATTAGATTACACCAACTCACTGCTTCATTTGGTCCGAAACCTTTAGGAAAATGACCAAATTTGATTCATGTTTCACAGATCAGATCATCACGGTACTAGACTGAGTCATTATCTTTTGTACCTCGAGCACAGTATTCAAATTAGTGAATCATTTCCATCATGAACATTTTTTTCTCTTGCAGGTCCAAGTCCAATGGCATCATCACTTTCTAAATGAGGTTCACAAAATTACCGGCCAACTAGATGCAATTGATGATTATTCTCTCGACATATTACCGGCATATGACGAGTTGACGGGTCAGCCACCAGATACTAGGTCACGTGAAGCTATACCAAACGCCCATGGAATCGTCAAATTCGATGTTGCGTTTGGAGTTGACCAACAGGGAGGGGAATCACTGACATGTGCAACAACATGGTCAGTCGTGGACGATGTTGAGGTAGGCACTCTGTACGAACGATTTTACATTTTGTATTTTTATACATAGTGTGATATATGTACACTGGGCTAAGAGGCCAGAAAAACGCTAACCAAGTTTTTATTATCATCACTTTTATCATTATGTCAACAATAAAGGCAGAAAAGGTCGATCTGGAAATTTATCATCAAGATGGCGATACTATCAGAATCTGGATAAAAGGCTATGATGTAATGGGAAACACCGTTATAGATAATGTCACCGTACACTCAGATTCTACCCCGCCTGAAATTGGTGAGATGTACCTGACTCGAGATGGAGTTGACTACCTCGCAGTTCACAATTCAGAAGACCTGTTTGAAATGACGTAGGTGTAGTTAATACACTTTCGCACTGCAGTTGCCTGTAAGGAAAACTACACCAAAATCAAAGCAACTTTTGAATTTGTCCCTACTTATGATAGATCTTGTTATAAATAAGCGAATCACGGCATAGTCTACCAATCAAACACGTCACCAGACTCAAAGGGGGGCTAATAAAGTCTAGGTAGACAATTTTGATTGAAACCTCATTGTAGGGTCTTATTTGAGAATCTTCGCTAAGGTCGCTTTTTATGACGTAATATGTAAATGTCATCCTGCGAAACTGACAAGAAATGTAAAATGAAGGAAACGACACATTGAATAAATGACACACTGTGATTGAATCTTTAAAATTACTCTAACACTATTTTTTAAAATAAAACATAACTTTCATATAATTCTACAGAGTGGTATTCGACTCCTTTGATGATCATAGTGGTCTCTCACTTGTCCACTGGGAGTTATTCGACATGGATAACAACGCCTTGGTACATGGTAAAGGTCACCTACCTGTCGTCAATTCTGTAAGTATGTGATGCTTAGGTATGCCCATAGCTCGTTTTCAGACGAACATCACGTTTTTACCATAACGAAGGCGGGTATTCATTCGACGTACTCTTGACATGTATTCATGCACTCCTCATTTACTCGCTAGGCCAGGCTTAGACTGTCGACAGTCGTTTGCACCATTTTCGTCGCCGCAGTAACAGTTGACACGGCTGTGTCAAGGACCTATGTCTTAGGCAAACCCTCGTGCCTTCGGCGTTCCCGACTCGCGCCTTCGGCGCTATACGTTTGCAATACCCCCGTATGTGCGAAGGACTAGACCAATCATAGCAAAGAAAAGGCACAAGGGACTGTCGACAATCCAGACTACATTATATTATATTTAGAGTTTATCACCCCATGTCGCCTGTTACAGTGTTATATCAACACAACCGCCCATGTCCCATGCAGGACATTCGTGCGAACACTAACTTAAGGGGCAGGCGATATCGGGTATTAGGCCTATATCATACCAGTATATTATGGCGCAAATACAGCGATCTGATTGGTTGAGGCAAAAAAAAGAACCATGGTATATTGGCGATATACCAAGGTTGGCAAACGCGCGAGCTACCAGCTTGAGCAAAAATCTGTTTTTTTCCTTCCTCGCCAGAATTTCAATATGTTGTTATTATATAATACCAATAAATCACACCCAGCAACGGTATACCACTTGCTTTTGACACTATCAGCTGATTGTAAGTGACGTACTGTTGACTTCATTAGCACGACACGACATATATGCACTCGATCGCTATCGCTCGTACATATATGTCGTGAACTGGTCAAAATCTCGTGGTATACCGTCGCTGGGTGTGCTTTGTTGCTTAAATATAACACTATACATACATGAGACTACTTCTGAGTACATGAGATTGTACTATCTCTATTCAGATAAACTCATTTTCTTAATGTATGATACTCTTTGAAGGAATCAAACGATTGCAACCCTCCGGAATGTACATGCATTCCGCTTGGTGAGTGTTACTACAGGAATTTCACCATCGAAATGAATAAAGAACTGATGCCAATACCAATCGGAATCCATGACTACGATTACGTATTTTCTGTGACTGTGACCAATAACGCGATGTTGCAATCAACTCGTCAGTTTCAGGTATGTTGTAGAAAATCTCCACGAACACGCCATGAAAATGAAAATCATTTTCAATGATCACCAGTACTTATTTTCAATATCAAAATTTCTTCTGTGATTAGTTCCTGGTTTCGTGTTACAACAACATTTGCAATTTTGGTGTTATTTACAATTTTATATACTGTTATGAAATTACAAAAAGACGTTCGGAATTAGAAATTAGTAACTGCAAAGAGTCGAGGGAGTGATATAGCAGCGACAGAAAATAGATGTCAGATATTGAATTTCGCACTAAGGATTTTGTATTTGGGCATCATTGTTTTAATATTAAATGATTATAGGCGTTGCTTAGGTTTTCCCCTGTATACATTGAATGAAAATTTTGAATTTTTAGCATCATACACTGGTAGAATATGTTACATTTTGTTGAGGGTAAGGCTTCAGAGAACAAGCCATGCTAATGAAGTCAACAGTACGTCACGTACAATTAGCTGATATAGTGTCTTGGTCTAACAGCAACATGATTTTGCAATACTGTACTCTCTTAAAGCGACAAGGCCGAACGTTTGACGCAATCGCCACAGAAAGTGTGTCTAAACATTGCCTATCATTTGTACAATAGTACGTGGTGAGAAATTATTATAGAATTAAACATAAACCAAAAGATTGCGAGGTCAACCATCTGAAAAAACCCTGGGCGATCACAATTACTTCTTAGCATGTTTATTGCTCCAATGGGACCCGTTCAAAATCTTAAATGGCACTGTCCACGGCCGCTTGCAGAACTGCTGGGATGAGCCGTCGGCCGCCGAAGGCCGAGCCTTACTTATACAAGTACGACCACTAAGGACGGCTTACTTATCCTCGTAATGTCTCGTACCTGTTTCCAAGCCATGATAATAGTCTTGAAATTCTCAGATGAAGCTATAATGGCCAGCTTGCCTACTCGCCGACCCTCAGATGACGCTTGCCATTACAGATGCGTACATTATAGAAGTTGTCACTTTATAGTAGATGTCCTCTTACGGTACATATCAAAAGAAAGACGGATCACTTACTTGTCGGCTGACAATTTAGCAAAAGAAAAAGCAGGGCGCAGATAAATTCGGATACAAGTGACATAATTAAGTGGAGTGGTATCACATCATCTTGCTTCCGGTACTCGACATTGCGATAAGAAGTTTTCGACGTAAAGCAAAAGTTCAATTTGAGTTTATTTAGGACAAAGTGAACTGTGTCCGGGATTGAATGGCTGATTAGACAAAACTAATCGACAAAGTCTTGGACATAGCAAACGGGAGAGGGCAAATTTGTGCTTCAAGCGCTTTCAATGATAGTAAAAACGTCACTATCTTTCAAAACATAGAGTTGTGACATTTCAAGGTATTGCCCCGACTCAAAAACGAAGAAACTTTATTTGTAGATGCAATTTACCACTCTCTTCTAAATGCTCGAAGACCTGTTGATGGAGATCAATTGTCTATCCCATGCGTTACAGGTAACTGTCGACAGCAGTCCACCTCATGAGGGCAGTGTTCAGGACAGTTTGCCAAACTACCCGGACATAGACTTCCAGCAAAGTTTGAAGATATTTGCGTCATGGGACGGCTTTTTTGACAGAGAGAGTGGTATAATGTTATACGTCTACTACTTTGGAACGGACTGTTTGAATGATAATGATATACAGTTTCCGGTTCAACAACCTGTAAGTTGATATATGGTAACATGATGATTCAGTTATCTCACATGCCTTTGAAATACAAGGATTTTAACCTTGGTATGCAGTTTTTAAGTAGAAACAACAAAAAACAGACTGATAAACAGTGTAATTTTGTCTCTTTTTTATTTAATCAAGATTAATTAAACTAGTACTGTTCGATCAAAACATTCGTGACAAAACATCAATTCTTGCTGAGTGTTGTCTCTAGCCTGAAAAGGGATCTACATTGTATGTTTACTGTATATGTACACTGTAGTACTTCTAAGACTTCTTTTCTTGAGAGTCGCTGTTATATATCGGAATAATGTCACAGATTTCAAGGACGACAGGTAACAAAGAGTTTATAATCTTCGCTCATTCCATGAACCCAAGCTTACTTGCGTCATAGGATGTTGTGTTTTGTTACGCTTCGCAATCGACATGAATTCAACGAAAAAGCTCCACGGAAGGAACTTGCCTGCGGTGGGACTTAGCATTGTAGCAAAACAAAAAAAATTACTGCGTTGATTTTTTGCAAATCATTGCAGTTTGCCATCTCAGACGTTGCCGATAATTAACGCAAAGCTGTTGCTAGTACCCACTACAGGTAATTGTGATGATTACCAATATATCAGCGGGAACATAATACTGTAAGCGAGCTTTACAACTTTAATGCAGCACAATAAGATAGTCATGAAAGTGAACGAAACATTTGAACATTGCTTACGCGATCCGGAAAAACAACGAATGCCTGAGCCCAGTCGATTGATTTAAGTATATTTCACAGTTGTGCACCACCACGTCCACACAAGCAGAATGGACAGCGCCCTCTGCGGGTCGGTATCACTGCACGGTTATCGCCTACAACCGAGCGATGGCGCCCTCTAATCCCGTATGTTCAGACGGAGTGACCGTCGATGTCAGCGAACCATTCGTCACTGACGTTGTCATTGATGATGTATACGTACGGCCTGGGTTAGTGAATGATGGTGATGGCACAGTCTGGTTTATCGATGAAAACAGGTACAGACAGGAAGTACAGAATGCATCAGAGGCTTGCATGTAAGTGAAAAACTATTTCGTCATCTATCACACCTTTACATGTGACCTTTCCTCTTAATATTCTATAATCAGATTACCCTTTTAGAACATGAGTAATGACACATTTAGATTATGCTTATAAAACGTCAATTATAGGAAACATGAGCTCTTGATTTACGATTCAAATTACATTTCAAAACAATTAATAGAATGCTCTCATTATTCAAATGTGACCAATGATATCTGCTGTTGAGAATAACCGTCCACACGTATATGTGGTGTATTTGTGGGTGCTCCGATCCGTAAGAAATAGTGCAAAGTTCATTTATCTGTTGGCGATATTCTAGTACATTGTATATTAATCAACGAGTAATCGGACTTGATTCAAGCTGTTGCATAAAAATACCCTTTTCGCGTTTGTAATGGTCTGTCATGTATATCTTTGTATTTTTACTCAATATTTTTTATCAAATATTACCACTAGTTGCTTGGAAACTAATCAGAGTGAAGTCTTCGCAGTACTGCTGAACGCACATGTAGTTAGTCCCGGATACACAGTCCCTTTCACCGAACTGTGATTCGTAGTACAACTATACACACTGTATCGCGTCCAGTCAACTCATAAACATTTTCAAAGGATCAAAAAACGAGAAATTACTCGAAAACAGACTTGAACTGCAATACCTGTGAAGGGGAAAGCACATGAAAACTAAATCGGTGAATACAATTACAATGATTACTTTTCAGCCTAACGATTTAGCTATGCTAACATCCGTTTTCGCAGGAATATATCAAGTTTTGCAACCGACTCCATGTTATATCCACTCTTAGAGGAAATTCCTTCCATACTTCTTGATGATCCTAAATGCTTGTCAATTGGAGCCTTATCTGGTCGTTCATTCTTGAGAAAAGAAAACCACGTGAGTGATTAAGTTTCTAACCTAGTTTCAACTTAATGATACGAATTATTCAATGTGCACCATGTTGCAAAACGGCTCATGAATAGACCAGGAAATATACAATAGATCTTGCACCTAGAATGTGGCTAAGATACTAAAAAGTCACTTTTTCGCCAAATTTGGAATATCCTGACGTTTTCACAATTCGCAACTTTCTTTGTGAATGGGAACATGTCTTTCGACCTGATTCAAGATTGGATTTTTCCACGACGTGGGAAGCAATTACACTGCATATTTTATGCAAATTATATTGGAAAGTTTTTCTCCAATACTCTTTTTCTTGAACCTTATTTCGTGAATTCGTGGTGTTTTGATAATTTTACACAGAAGTTCTGGAACATATGTAACGCACTGAATTACAATAATATGCCCTAAAATGAATCACTTTTTATACGAAACATGTTGAACTCATTTTTTAAAATTCTTTTCAGTTATCATTAAAATGGAAAGGAGAGGACGAAGAGAGTGGCATCTACGACTACGAAGTTGGCCTCGGTAGTGCGCCCTCAGGATTGATTCCTGACATCGTCCCATTTACATCTACGAAGTCACACCCTGCTTTTCTCACCTATCATCCAAACCTTGGCGAAGGAGTTGAATTTTACGTCGTGATAAAAGCAGTCAACAAAGCAGGATTAGTAGCAAATGAGGTAAAATATAACGGAGTCTTGACCATTAAAGACTTACTTAGTCGTAGCCCGTATCATGAGTGTACCGCGACGACAATATAAACAGAGAATGTTTGCGCATAGTCCCTCCAAACTACAAGCTTATGATGGAGGGACTGCTGGTTGGCGTAAGCTTCACTATGAGATACAAAACACATGACATAAATAGGTGTAGTTTCGGTCAAACATTCTATATTTCAATTTAATTGCAAATGAGTATAAATTTCCATCAATCTAAAAAAAGAATTTAGTGCGAGCTATCTGCTATCTGCTATTTACTCAGATTAGTCATAGTACAACTAACTGCCGAAGACTTGTTGCCTAGTGGGAAATAGGATTCTCAAGTCGTTGGTGTGTGAGACGTGTGTATCATTCATGCATTTCTGACCGAAAGTAATCAATAAGAACAGTACATACAGGAAAACATGATTGTCTTAAACTCAAAGGCATATGTTCACAATGAAAACGATAATGAAAAAAGAAATTGCAAATCATCAGAATTACCATTTTCAAAAAAGTACAATTCGTCAAGTATCATCGATGCAATTTCACATATGGTTTAATGTAGCTAAAAGGTACGAGTTTCTTTATACTAATGTATTTTTTAAAGTATTGAATCATCCCACCACACTTAACTTATACGAGTAAGACCACATCGTTTTACACAAGAAAAAAAGACACTTTCACTTACAAGTATTAAAATTTCATCTCAAATAACAATTCTTTGAATATGAAAGTGTAATTGTTTTTCCCTTATCCTCATTTTTTCATACTACCTACATGTAGTTCGTAGGGCCCTTGGTCGTCGAGGTGACACCCCCTGAGTTCGATGGTGAAATCATAGTCACTTTGGAAGACGATACCTACGGAAACAGTTACCTAGTTGCTCGTTGGGGCCAAGACGCTTTCTATGATGACGATGATTTAGACCCATTAGAGGACTATCAGGTCGCTTTGGGTAGGTAGATGTAGTGTTTCGGTGGCTAGTATATCTTAGACACTTTAGAGACAACAGATGCCGTTCTATATCGAAATTATCTGTAATGCGAAATAACATTCAATCATTTGTAAAAGTGTAAAAGTGCAGCGTTATGTTAGAGCAATCACATATAAGATGACCAGGGCCGTAGCATGG